>JAQGBH010001397.1:0-32985 GCA_034698265.1 Sminthurinus aureus | reverse complement strand
TCATTTGATAGGAATTTGGACCAAAGTGACACCAATATGACACCACATAATATCGACACATATTATTTCAAGGGCATATATGAAAAACTACATGGAAAATGGAAAGAAACATTAGATCCACCATTATTTTATTTTACACCGCAGTTCCGGGTTTTATGGCATACGTAATTCTGAATTCTGTTTCGTACCATCATCTTTTCCTCGTTCCTGGAATAAAATTCAAATGGCTAGATTCTAGATTCTAGATTCTGCATCCTGCATAAGTATATGCACATTCTACAATGTGCAGCTCAAAGCTCAATGGAGAATGGAGAATGGAGAGCTTGCGATTTATGGACGGCGAATGTAGATAACACACGAATGTACGTTGAACGTATTCAGATGCACATATGATGAATGTAAAAGATGTAGAATGTAGAATGTACATACATATGCAAAATAAATGATGTCATATCAAACCATGAAACATTTCTATTATATCAGTTACCAGTACAAACAAATCTTTCATGTGTCCTCGAAAAAATAGGGAGCAGAGAAAGTCACTTTTTGAGTTTGTCACATTTCACATTTCACATTGGTTTTATCAGGATTTCTCTTTATTTAACCACTTTATTTTTCATCCTCTTGAAATATGGAAAATGGATATGGATACGACCCTTGTTAAAAAGAGAGCAAAACACATAACATTTCTGTCTTTAAGGAGCAAAGCTACAGATAACTCAACTACCCATGTTGATGTATGCTCAATGTTCAATGTACAATGTACAATGTACAGTGTACAGTGTACAGTGAACAGTGTGGATCAAAAATATTTTGCATGTCGTTTAAGAAAATTTTGACCTTTTATTTCCTACAATAAAACATTTATTTTTGCAAGAAAACCCCATCCAAAACAAAATTTTGGAGTTTTTCATAGCAGTTGTCAGATTTTTAAAAGGGTGCTTCTGTCTTGTGTCTTGGAGAAGTAAGAAGTAGGAGAGAAAGTCGTAAAGGTTTGACTTTCACCTTGCTCCTTACATGTGAAATGTGTGAGCAGTGTGCAGCGGAGGAAAAATCGTTTGTATCCAGTTGACTGTGAGAACGATATTTCATATTTCATCGATGGAGACCGGAGAATGGAGAATGGAGAATAGGGAAGATGTGAGAAGGAAGAGTAAAGACAGTGGTTTCTGATCAGAGGACTATTATCACATATTCTACTGCCATTCAATAAATGCTCTTGAGCTTTACAATATTTTGAGCTGAGCCATAAAAATGACTCTTGGGTTTTCTCTCTCCTCAATCCTGAATCCGGGATCTAGAATTGTATGATATCCTAAATCCATGCCAAAGGGTTATTCTTTA
Organism: Sminthurinus aureus; assembly: GCA_034698265.1. NCBI lineage: Eukaryota > Metazoa > Arthropoda > Collembola > Symphypleona > Katiannidae > Sminthurinus > Sminthurinus aureus. The sequence goes on along the minus strand of JAQGBH010001397.1, from coordinate 31,641 downwards.
TTCCATTTCCCTATGGCATATTACATTACATTTTGCACATTGCACATGTATACACTATACACACTTACTGTACACTGTATACTGTATACACATGAGAGACGAGTATATTTCCCATATTCTCTCTATTTTTCAGTCTATTTTTGTAAACTGAGCTCCATTACATATATAAAGTACATTGTACAATGCACCTTTAAAGAGGAAGAAATAAGAAACAAGATATTTGATATTTGATACTTTGTAGCGCCTTGAACCAAACAACCAACAGCCAACAACAACAAATCTCCCTTGGCTCGGGGTGGTTGTTTTTCATTTTCATCTTCATCTTTATCGTTTCCTTATGCTCCTTTTAATATTGTATATTGTACATTGTACATGGTAGAAGGAAGAGGAAACCTGAGTCAAGAATGCATTTTATTTTCGCATACTTCCTCATTTTTCAACCATACATGTACTTTGTATATTGAATTGAGTATTGACTATTGACATAAATGACGGATGTACATCATCAAATATACATTGCTTTATTCTCTACAACAAATACGTCTATATCTGCACGTACTTTGTCTTTAGTCTGTTGTATTCCTCATATTTCATAGGACATCGGGCTACTTCCAGTTTCTCTCTCTATTTATTTTCTTATTTTCTTTACAATATAAAACGTAATGTAACGGAAAAACTGACGGTTCATCGTGACTCTATCAAATTGAAATATTTCATTATCAAAGCTATGTACAATGTACAATGCACAACATATAGACTATAGACTATAGACAATAAAGAAGAAGACTTGGTGACTCAAGTATCAAGTCCCTAGACTCCAAACTCCAGACTCAAGGCTCAAGGCACAAGGCTCAAGGCTCAATCTACTTAGATTATGTTACAGATTACAAATTTGATTTTCATCAACTCGAATTCCCAATAAAACAATATAGTTCACAATCTTCTTTCTATATTCTACATTCTTCATTCTTCATTCTACACCATACACAAACATAATAAAAAAGACGTGGTTCCTGACTTTGTAATAATTTTAAATTACCCGCCTTGTCTTTCTCCTTTCCGCAACTTAAACAGCCAAGAGCCGAGATTGTTTTTCACTTGTGTCATGTTATTACTTGTGTACAAATACAAACAGCTTATTTATTGTACACAAAATGTATGTGTACAGTGTACACAGTATACAGATTGTGTACATTCTGCATTGTACATTGTACATATTTTACTGATCCAGTCGAGACGTGGAATTTAGTTGGAAGATGGAAGATAGAACGAGAAAATAGAGTGTTGCAAACTCAAACTCTGGCTTAGTTTACTCCTGCTCACCATTCACTGCCCTTGTATTATAATATATTATTAAACGTGCAGAGTACAAAGTACAGCATACAGAATGCACAAAGCTAATTTTTATTTCCTAGGAAAGAAAACGCAAGAAAATGGATGTTGGAACATGACTGTGCATTTCTTGTGGTTTTATGATTGGGAAGAGACGGGAGCTAAATCAAAATTGATTAGGTATATGAAACAGCCATTTTATAGCCATTATGTAGAAAACAGAAAAGAGAAAGTAGAATGTTGAAACAATATAAAATCTGTGCTGGAATAGAGACTGTGGAGAAGACGGTTTGTCTTAAATGTATCGTGCATCCTGTACAATGTACAATGTACAGTCTACAACGCACCACGTGTACACGTAAAATTTGGTTTTCAGAATCCGAATCCGAATCCAAATCCAAATCAAAAATCCGAATCAGAATCTGGATGCGGATGCGGGCACGAGAGAAAATGTACATAAAATAGACTTGGATTTCCATCCATCGATAGCCTTGACTGCCATATGTTTCCTTCTTCATTTAGTTCATGTGTTTCATTTCGTTCATCCTTTCGCCACGTCCCTTTCTCTCTCCATCTCTCTGATTTGTATCTGTAAACTACTTCGCTTGTGTAACATGTACACACACTTGAATTGCCAGTGCGAGATACATTTTACTCACAGCTCACATCTAAAGCGGATTGATAGTAGATAGTAGGTAAATAAGAATTTTCATTTGTCGGCGGTTGGTTGCGGAGCCCGGGCTCATGTACACTGTACGTTGTACGTGTCTTACGAATGCCTTTCCGGATTGCAATACATTTTAATACAATGTCAGCGATGCGAATTCCTCTTCGTACTCGTGTTTGGATTGGGATTCGCATTCGCATTCAAAATTTGGAATGTAAATGTAGGGAAGTAGAGGACGAGGACGAAGACAAAGGAAAAGAAGAAGAAGAGAGGTTGTAAGTTGGCAGCTTTAAAAGGCTTACATTGAAAAACATGAACTCATCCCTTCCTCAAGTTATTCATAATTAAGTCGTGGAAAGGGGAAAGGACGAGATAGGAGATGTGATGTGCTATGACTTTAAAACTCCCACAGATTTCTTGTCTTTCCTCACTCCGCCATTTGCCATTCGCCATTCCGTTTTCCCGTCCTCATGTCTCATGAATCCTTATAAATACGGACGCAGAGTGGACATTATATTATACATTATACATGGTAAATACATGTATTATACGATATTGCATACAAATAACAAAGATTTCCAAAAGCTTTAAATCTCCGCTACTCATTCTGTAGTTCATGTAGTTTCATCTACTTTTTCTTTCTCAATCACAAATCTCCTTGGCCCTGTCCCTTTTCACATTTACTCCCCATCTCAAGGCTTACAAGATTTAAAAGACAAATCAAGAAAACAGAGTAGAATCAAGAACCTAGAATCTAGAATCTAAAAACTTGGTACACAATAAGAACCACCGTCAGCCGTAGCTTGTGCACAAATTTGTCTTGCACATATTGTATTTTATTTACCGTTACATTACATATTACACATTACACATCGTGTGTCGGACGTCGGACGTAACTTTTACTATAACGAGTCAAGAATGAAAATACAAGGCAGAAAAGCAGGAACAAGCATAAAATTGCATGCATCTAAACTTTTTACCTATTCACCCACTCATGTTGCCTGTCTCTGCAACTCGAGAAATAGAGACAAGAGGCATAAAAAAGCAAGGAAAACATCAAGAAACAAGGCATGTATTTGAAAGAGAGGGTTGAAATAACGTGGAAATTCCTAGTGTCAATCTCTTACTAGTGTATTGAGTACTGCTTATTGAGTATTGAGGATAAGAAAGAAACAGAGAGAGAGAGAGGGGGGACAAAATATCTGACAGACTTTGGATTTGATAGTTTCTGAAGGTTAATATTGTGCACTCCCACTTTTACATATGAAAAGACCAAGATGAAGTTGAATTTGAATACGAGCACGAGCACGAACACAAATACCAAGATCAAGACGGTGTAAAGAAGACGACGTGAGAGTATTATACCTTTAAACTTTATTCTACATTCTACATTCTAGATTCTAGATTCTGAATCCTTTTTCCTGTACCCATTCCCTTTACAAGCACGTTTTCACTGTTCAATGTTCAACATTCAACTTTTTCTCTCCTTTTCAAATACGCTTCTGTTTGCTATTTACTTTTGACTTGTACATGTAAAGCTACATGGAGACGGACAAAGATGCAATAATAGCAACACTACCAATATTACCAATCTAATATCCGAGTCACAAACATACTTATGTATATTCAATATGCTGGTTCATCTGCACGTACATGTACTGGCATTGGCATTGTGTGAGAAAGGAGGAGAGTGGAAAATTGTAGACATTCAACTGATTCAATAGTCTTGAGTCTTGAGTTTTGTGTTTTATATTTTATGTTTTGAGTCATGAGTCCTGGATCTCAGTCTGAGTTCTGAGATCTGACATCCATCTGACTCTTCTTTGAAAGTTGGATGTAGATCGTTGAGCGTTGATCGTTGTGTACTGAAAAATGAAAGGATGGAGAATTGCGTCAGGAGTTGAAAAGGAGAACAAAATATCCAACATGGTACAAGTGAAAAGGAAACCTCCTTTTCTATGTTTGTTTACTTTATTCTATTTCCATTGGACTCCATTTGGATTGGAGATATCTAGTATCTAGTATCTAGATAAAGTTCACATAACCAGTCACCAGTCACCAGTAACCAGTGATACCAAAACACGCCGGTAGCCTGCATTTCCCATTTCCCATTTTATATTACACACTTTTCAACAGATCTCAAGGTGAGATAGCAAATTCCACATTTCCCACTCACCCGGATACTTCTTTTACTCTTTTACTCGTTTACTTCACAGTGTGCAGTACTGTTTGAAGTTCTTAGTGTGGAGATTTAGATGCAGATAAAATGAAATGAAATGAAAGAAAATTCAGTAGAATCGATACTAACAAATATCGTACTATGTATAATGTATAATGTATAAACTGGTTAAATAAAGAAATGCACAAAGAATAAAGGGTAAATGGTAAATGGTGAATGGAATTAGGTATTACATTCTACACATACAGTTGTATTCTGTATTCTGCATTTTATTTTATTCCTACCACCCCGTTTTATTACACGGATCTTCAATTCAGGTTTGAAACGACATTAAACAATACACATGTACACTGGACACTGGAAATTGGACATTGGGCATCATGTTTCATTACCTCAGGTCTCAGGTAAAAACGGAGCAAACGGGCAAAGATAAAATGAGTCAACGACTGAACAATTGTACTAAATTCAGTTTTATTTCACTGTGCAATGTGCAAAAGTAGAAAGTAGAAAGTACAAGGCTGCATAATTGATGCATGTATATTGTATAAAACTACTGATATTTTTTGAATCCTACTTCTCCGTTTTTTGAACCTTTTTCTGAAAAGAGGTTGTGTATTCTATTTTTTAAGTAAAATCCCTATCTCTTGTTGCACATTGCACAGTAAACCGTGTACGGTGAACAGTGAAGAGTGAAAATTGAAGAGGAATACAAATAAGAAAACAAATTTGTATACGTATTGAATAAATCCCTTTCCTTTACCTTCTTTTGTTAATCTTTTCTTTCAATTTCTCTAGCACGTTTTTACATGTATCCGAATAACGTTTTTAGCTTTTCAACTTGAGCGCTGAACGTTGAACGTTGAACATAAAACGTACATTGTGGTTCAATCCAACTCAGCTTACCAGTCAAGTCAAGTCAAGTTAAGTCAAGTCAGTTCACATCTGACTGGAACATGAAATACACTGGAATTGAAGACGGTCTAAATCAAAGTTCACTTCAAGTTTGATATCTTTCACAGCCATTGAGTTGGCTGTTGGCTGTTGGCTGGTGAGCTCTCCTTCAATTCTTCCAATGAATTAACATTGAGAGCGCGATTGGCGTTTGGTACTAAGTTGTGGAGAAAAACTACTATTTTTTCTTTATTCTCTCGCTCTCTCTCTCTCTCTCTCTCTCTCTCTCTCTCTCTCTCTTTTCTTCTATATTCCTACGTTTTTTTACTTTACAGAGGAAGATGTAGAAAGCTAATGGAGTGGAATGAAACAATTGAAATGATACCATAGACATTAGACATTAGACATATGTACGTATTTACCCTTCACAGCATATTATTATGTACAATACAATCCGTTCAATACCGTATACTGTATTCTGTATTTAGTTTGTGAATGATCGTAATAGACATGTAAACCATTCAAAGCGGAGCACACAGCATACGTGTAGTAGCGTATATAATAAAGAGTAGAAAAAAGACAAAGAGGATTCACATAAATACTTTGTAGACTGCGGACCAACTGTTCTAAAAAAGAAAGAAAGAAGTACTAGAAAAGTTGCACTTGGCTGATAATGCTGTCAAAAGTTTATTGCTCAAGTCAGGAGTGAGTGCGGAGCAGATGGAGATAGACTTATTCATCAGCTTAATACACTAGACACAATACACAATGCTCAATACTCAATGCACAATGCTCAATAGATCAGAGATCAGTACATTACCAATCGTCAATCGTCTCCATCTCCGTGTATGTTGTATCTGAATTAAGTCGGAAGACTTGAATCACTTGAATCACTTGCATCTTTTGCGAACTTGAATAATAAAGAGAGCAAAGGAAAGGGACGAGACGAGGAGGAGAAAACAGTATAATTTTGACTACAGCAACTGAATTTAAATTTGAATTTTCTCTCCAGACTCTAGACTCTAGACCAAACCAAAATTTCCTCTCAATTCTCTTGATTCACTTTCTACAGAGCATTTTCTTGTCCTTTTCATTTTCATGCGCGTACTTCCAGTTCTATTTAACCTTCTACTGCACTGGTTGCTGTATGCTATATGCTTTGTACTGAATACTGCGTGTGTACTCTTTAGTATCTACTTGCGCTCTTTAACAAAGATCCCGAGTCAAAATCAATTCCGTTTTAAAAAACCAAGACAGACAACTCAATTTCCCAGCAGAAAGAGAAAACTTCCGTGTGGTCAACGTTTCTTACGAGTCTACAGTCCACAGTCTAAAGTCTACAGTATATTCAATATACAGTGTATATGTAATATGTAGTTGTCAGTCGGCATTGGAACATTGGAAGGTTAAGTGTACTTTTGAAGAGCTTAAATACATTGGAAGAAGAAGGGAAGAAAAATATCTTGGTTTTATTCTTCTACCAAAAGTCAATAAGACTGGAAACTGGAGAAAATCAAGGAATCAAGAATGGGGCTCTTTCCTTTTCCGCTTTTCCCATTCCTTTCCTTTCATTTTCGGGACGGATGCTTCATTGTGCGCTGTGAATTGTACACTCTACACTGTACATTGTTCATGTAAGCCAAAGAACCCGGCAGAACCTAACCGCAGAATGGAAGAAGAAATGAATAAAGACTGGAAAGTGGAAAGTGTAACCAAAATAGAAAGGCCACTCAAGAATATCTATGGAACAAACCCAATTCAACCCAAACCAAACCAAACGAGATTCACAATCAGACTCCTCTTTTTTCTATAATAGACTTTAGGGTATTCAAGATGAAGAATCAAGATGATTTCATGATGAGAATGCGCCCGTTTCCTTGTTTTGATTCCATACCGTTTTATTTTTATAGCTGGTTGTTTCTACTTTCTACTTTCTACTTTGTAAACACACTTGCACAAATTGCATTGCCAATTGTCAATTGTCAATTGTAGGTACAGGGTTTGTTGAAAATGAGGTTTCCCTTTATTGGATTTTGTATTTTATATTGTAGTGCCTCTACCTTTATTCTCTATTCTGTGTTATTCTACAACGCACTTTACTCAGACTTTCACACATCCACAATGTACAATGTACAATGTACACTGTACACTTTCCACATGGATAAATCATATCAAATTAAATTAGAGCTAGATATAACTAGTAACTAGAACCATGTATAAGAAAAAGTAATAATTGATTCAATTTTTTCTTTCGCATGACTTTTCAACTATTTAAATCCTGATTTCTACAATCTACACTCTACACACTTGCTCTTACTGACTGAGTATTTTGCTTCAGAATTTAGACTATAAAATATTATAGATAGATAGATAATTTATTTGATATGGGTAAGGCACCCTCTCAACTCCTATAAAATATGATATTATAGTGTGGAGCGGAACTAACAAATGTAAGATAACAAGCTGGAAACTTTTATTTGGAAACTTTACACAGTCACATGGCATGTGACATGTGACAGTTGACATATGGGCCTTGAGAATATGACATGTCCAATGTCCAATGTCCACTTATGTCTCTCACTGTGTGTGTCGTGTCTTTGCTTTTTTTATATACATGAATGTTTTAGTATTTTTTGCTAAAAATCAGCATTCCATATTCCACATGTATGTGTAATGTGTATCCAGGATTCATCTATCCCTATAAAAATTTTCAAGGCTCATTTTGGCACATTTCACTATTCAACTTTTTGATTGACAGGCCAAAGATAAATCATGACAAGAGGAGATGAAACCAGACGAGACGAGACGAAGCAAGACAGCTCGTTGACCAACTTGAAAACATGCATGTTGCCAACCACCAACCATCAACCACCAATCACATCCAGTTCCAGTTCTACCAAAAACCCTGTAGAGATGAACTGTAAGTGATGGGTTTTGGATTTTGGAATTGACAGTGGACAGAAGACATTTGGGGAGTGGACCGCGAATGTATCTATAAACGTCGAGTTTTACGGATTTAGTTTTTCCCTACAGCTTCCACTTTTTGTTGAGACTACGTAGTATGTACTATCCTCAGTTTTCTTCATGTGCTTTCTGTGCTCTTTCCACTTTTATTTTTCCGATATACAATGTCCACCAACACATATGCAGATACAGCCACGTATCTGCCTCGTCCTTTTAAAAGCAAACACATCATACATCATGCGTCATACAATAAACACATAGTTTCTTCATGTTTATACGGAGATGAATGTGAGCGGAAGCTACAGCTTTGACAGCTACATGTACTTCTACTTTCTACTTTCTGATCGAGGACCGAGGACAATGAAGAAAGGCGACACTCGACACTCTTCAAAATCCCTGTTTACTACTTCTGTATGCATAGGAAACAACATGCTGCGTTTTGTACTTTGTATTTTCACTCGCAATCCTCATTTTCTTCACATTGTTACCATATCTTATCCAGTATCCAGTAGGGTTGAATATCGAAGATCGTGTCCTCAATGTCAGATTTGGATTTGGACGCGGATTTGAATTTCACATTTAATTTGAATTCTCTTTTCATCTTTGATCTCTTTCTTAACATTTTTATCACAACTTGAGAAACAGGAAAGAAAGAGGCGTCAAACAGTCTCTGATATATTCTAAGAATCACGTAGAGAAAAATATCAGATACAAATAATAAAGAAATTGTTCTAGTAAAAACTACAAACTTGAGCCGAATTTTATAATAACTTCAAAGTAAGAATTTGGATGGTGAAAAAGGTGCGCTGTATCAAAAATCGAGATGGAGATTCTCTTGTTTTATGGTATATTTGGATTGAAAATCTCAAATTATAGTAATAGAATACTTTGCTACAGCAAACAGACACAAGAGAAACAGAGGGAGAAAACTTAAAACTTGGTTTTGCTTCTCTTCTTCGTCTTTTTGTCCTTGTCCTTATTCTTTTAGTAATGTAATTTGTTTTTCACTAATCATATCAACTGTTGACTGTGCAATGCACAGTCAACAGTTGATATACACAGAATACAAATTCCAAGTAGTTGTTGAATAGACAGCTGCATAAGAGGTATAATATGTTTAGAAAAGAAGCGGGACGAAAGATAGAGAAATTATTACACGCACTGAAGAAAATTTTCGGTAAAGAGTAAGAGTAAAACTTTTTTTCTTCTTCCAAGAGTAAAATTCAGCGCAGCGATGCTCTTTGTAGAGTAATAGTTCTACTTGGCTTAGAGTAAAATGGAATTACTCTTTGTCGAGTACATTTTACTCTTCAAGAGACAAACTGACAAAAAGTCTTTTGAAGAGTAAAAATTACTCTTCATTCAGTAATATTTTCTACTTCAAAGAGTAAAATTAAGAGCGTCAATTTTCAAAATCCACATTCACAATTCATGAATTGAGAATTGTGAATTGTAATACTTAGTCTTTTTTATAAATAGACAATCGTAATAGTTAAAGTATAACTATTGCAATTAAATATTAAAGCTCATACATTAACCGCTGGAAAGGCTAACATTACAGGTTTCAATTTATCGACTAATGTCATTTATCTGACAATGTGAATTTGCACCCAGTCAAGTTTAATTTCTCATCAAAATTTTTCACAGGTAAGTCACACATTTTTTAGTTTGGTCAAATTTTATAAGTACTAAAAATACGTATTGTTACATAATTTACCTGTTTATGTTTATTATTTATTACATAATTTATTTAAAGTAATAATTGTTCTGATGTGATTTGGGTTTTGTGCATCTTTCATTAAACAACTTAAGAAAAAGTTTGCTGAACTCTAGCTCCAAAGGTAATAATTATGAATCGTCGTATTTTAATAATTTATTACATGTTTTAGACAGCAAAAAAATATTACAATGTCAAGTATCAAAAAATGCACCCAACATATTTTATTGAAAACAAAATACTTTTTGATCTGTTTTTTTTTCAGATGGGACTTTTTTACAACTCAAAGATGAAATGTGATGACGATGTGCAAAAAAATAAATGTTGTAAAATAAAATAAAAGTACTTTCATTAAATGCTTTTAAAGATCTTTGGTTCATTCGCAGTTTTAATTGGCAATTATTTTTCATCTCATAATATATTTAAATATTTAGTAGTAGTAATCAAAAATATAAATGACCCATGAAGAGTAATCTGTAAGAATGATTTTACTCTTCAAAGATATTCCGTATACATTTATAGGGGAAAATTTTTAATCGTCAAAGAGTAAAATTAAGCCACGCCTCCTTTAGCATTTTACTCTTTGAAGCCATGTGCGATTTTACTCTTTGGAAGAGGAACATTTTACTCTTGGTGGTACTTTCCCACCCACGCACTTTTGAAGAGTAAAATTTTACTCTTCAAAGCCGGATAATTTTCTTCAGTGTAGTGTGGTTGGTGGATGGTGGACCACTTGGCTCTTTGCTCTTGGCTCGTTGAGATTGAGAATTGAGAATGAAGAATGGAAAATGGAGATGAGTCGACTCATGTTGTTGCTGTTGACTTGTGCTTACATTTCACATCTCACATTGGAACTCTCATGGTGTGGCGATGGTGATGACAATTGGCCATCGTCAATGTCGTATTGTGTGGCTTGTCACGAATTCCAAAAGTGTGCTGGCATTTGTCGCCATTCCATTCCAAACCCATCCATTTCAATCCCATCCATTTCAATCCCATCCCATCCAATCCATTCCGGGAGTTCAACCAAAGGAACACATGAGATAAAAAACGAGTACCTTTAGCTGCTGTATTATGTATTATGTAGATGAAGGGTAGTTTGTAGTTTGTAGTTTGTAGTTTCGTTCCTTTCCTAGTCTAGTCTATTGTACTGTGGATTGTAGATTGTAGTGTCAAGTGAGAGACGACGGAGGGAGGCAAGCTGTGATATGTGTAGAGTGTAGAGTGTAGAGACCAAGTAAAATATTGAAGCTCTTCTCTTTCGAGAGCATAAAAAACGTTTACATGTCCATTACACACTGAACATTGAAACTTGTGGGTCTATTTATATTTTATATTTCTACCTCTACTTTTATCCATATTTTATACAGAGACACATATGACATCCCTTACGATTTTGGACTTTGGACTTTGGACATTGGGAAGTATTATGTGGTGAGGATGATATCGTACTCCTGAGTGAGTGAACGTAATAGAGGTAGCCACGTACATACTTACATACATGTACAATGTACATGGGTCGTAATTGGGAATAAAGTAGAAAATACACTTGTCATGACATTTGAGTACACGTTAGGGGAAAATCATAGGCCACCGTTTCAAGTTTCAAGTGTCATTCTCTCTTTCTCTCCTCCGTTTTTTATCCGCTACACCATCTCAATTGTCAATTGACGTATGTTCGTATGTATCAGTCCCCATTTGTACCTGCCCCAACACTTCTCCCTCTTTTTTCCTCTCTCTCTCTCTTTATGGGGATAACCACATACTAGAAACTAGAAAATATGCTGAGGATATCTAGACGTTTATTTACGGACACACACTATTAATATCATAGGACATTTTTTTCTTCCGTCTTTTTTCTTCCCTTAATAGTCATTTCACTGCACATGACATTGCACACTGTCACTGCAAAGGGTAAAGGTATCATAAACAAACTATACCTACTTGAAATTTCTAGTTTCTAGTTTCTGGTCAACTGTCAAAAAATACAATATCATGTGGATAATGGATAAAAAAACCAAACCAAACCAACCACCCGAGTAATCTTTCTAATAGCTTCAATATCATCGTCAAATAACTGAAATATCTTGTCATCTCTCGTCTCTAATAGTCTCGAATCTCGAGTCTCGAGCTACCTTTTCATAGGTCATAGGTGCGAACAAAAGCAGGAACCAAAGTCAAAATTCAAAATACACATATAATAAAAAATGCCGCGTAATGCGTCATTACAAAAAAGATTTTCATACTTAAGGATTGAGGACAGTTTTTCTTAAATATGATATAATATAATATACTGACTTTTGACTTGACTTGATCAGTACTGTATAATGTAGACATTTAATCAGTACCGACCTACAAGAGGTTTACCCGCTGCACGCTGCACATTATAAATTAGGAAGAATCAAAAAAAATGTTGTACCATATCACAACATTCAATTTTATTTTGTATTCCCAATTTCTACTGTGTTCTGGAGTTTAGAGTTTAAACCAGGAGGACAAAATGAGCTTGAGAATTGAGAAGGCGGACAGCACAAATTGGGTAGAAGATGTGTGTATTATACTTCATATGTACGCTGTACAATGTACATGCTCCAGTAACAGAAAGAACGAGTAGAAGAAGAAGAAGAAGATGGGTTTAATTTAATATTTTTATACGTACAGCTTGATAAATGTAGTTTATTAAATTGAATTAGAATGGTTGTGCACGGTGAAAGTTTGGATGAAAGACAAAGCCAAAGACCAATACCAGAACCAGAAGGAGGACAAGGATGAGACAGGAGCATTGGATCTTATACGTTGTACACTGTACATAAATAGCAAGATGTACGCTGAATGGAGAAAATTGCTTATTATATAAACTGAGTGTAAGCGTGAAAGACTCTAGAATCTATGTAGATTCTAGATTTTAATTTTCTTGGATCTTGTGCAAAGTCGATTTTGTATTTGAAAGTAGAAACTAGAGCTGGTCCAGACTCTTGTGTTGGTTCTGGTGATAGGATGAGATGAAGCATATTAAAGCCACATCACTTTTCCCCATGCTCCATGCTCCATACTCCATGCTCAATACAATGTACAGTCGACACTGTTTATGCTTGTTTATGCATGCATATTATATAAGGTGTCTTAGAGCTTGAAGGAACATGGATAGAAAAGCCCTGCCTTGTTTTCTTTATTAGTTTTTTTCTCATTAAGTGTTCAAGGGGGAAAGTGTGTTGATGTGGATTTATTATTGTGTAGATGAAGAATTTAGAAGAGAACGAGAGAGAGAGAGAGAAATATACATAGAAGGCAGTAGGCAGTAGAAGGTTGAGAATGGGAATGGGAATGAATTTACATGTACACATTGTACACTGCACATCAGCTCAGTATTTTTTGCCCTCTCTTCCTTTCTCTTTTCTTTCTGGTTCTCACTTTCTTTCTACAATTACGTGTAAGCTGTGTATTGTGTACATAGGTCGTATTATACGATAGCTTTAAGAACTCATCGTAAGAATATGGAGGGAGAACATGAAATATTTTCATGCTCCACACTCCATACTTTGAATTCGCTACAGATATGGAATATATTTACTGGTATAGAATTTTATGTAGGGAGAGATGAATTGTATCCACGTTTACGCACTACATTAAAAATTAGTAAGACTTTTCTCCACCAACAAGAATAAGATGAAGAAGAACACCGGAAGGAAAAGGAAGGAAGAAAATCCACACATCCCTCTCTCTCTCTCTCTCGGAGTCTGCATCTTTCTCTCCTTCTTTCTTTGATGTAAATGTGAATGTGAACGTGGAGCTATATCAGGTGTGTTGACATTTAATTTAACCAGAGGGGAAAGACAAAATTAATATCGGATGTTCTCCTCTTTTATACTATTTATTATCCATGACATGAGAAAACTGTACACTGTCTACTGTCTACTGCATACTTTATACTGTACACTGTACACTGGAGATACACAAATATAAGAAATGCTTCCTCTTTTCATTTCGTCCCGTCTCATCTGCGCTTAAAAACCGGATAGATTTGAAAAATCTAATGGTTTATTTGCATTTCTGCTTAAAACTAGATTTTAAGGGAGCTCATCCTTCAACCTATTAAACAACCTGGATCTATTTTCTGATTATTCAACAGTTTGTTATTTTTTCATGTATCGAGAAATTCGAGAATCAACAAAATTGTAGGATTTTCTTTGATCAAAAATCAAAACGAGAATAAACTCACAATCTTTATAATTAAAATAAATATTTAATGTAGAAAATCCGAAAACTTGTCCGACTTGAACATCTCAAATCTCAAGTCTCGCGTCTCGAGCTTCAAGTTAAAAGTAAAATTTATTGTGGAAGATCTCTAAAAAATTCCGTTTTAAAAATTTCCATGAAATAGTATTGGACTTTAAAAGCTAGAATATTTATGCTAGAATCCACAACTCTTTAAAATCTTGATGACTTGATGACAGAAATTGGCGGTCAGATGTTTTCTGTTGTGATTTCACCCCAGAAAATTTTTAACTTAACAAGGAAAATGACAGCAGATGTATTATGATAAAAAAGAATAGAGCAGTGGCTTGTCACAACATGAATAAGAACGAACAAGTATCTACAATCTACAACGGGGATTTTAAGAAAATGCAAAGTTCAAAACTCAAAACTCAAAACCCAGAGCTCAAAGCTCAAAGCTCAAAACTCAAAACTACTTAGAGTGGGAAGAATGTAACTCACAACTCACCAAAGACCGAATTCGGTAAGAAGAGTTTGGAGTCGGAGTGAGTAAAATCAAAGAGATGTAGAGAAATTGACAGTGTAGTAGGAGTTGACGGTGTAGGTTGGAGGTACTTGTACTTGTGTCCGTATGCTTATTCGCACTGGTACTTTTCTGTTTCGTATGTATTTGCTAAGTAGCTGGAGGGTACTCTAGTAAATTACCTATAACATTTTCCCTCTTTCTCCGTCTCTGGTTTTAGAATGACTTTTAAAGAGGGGGCGTTAAAAAACATTACACAAACATGTAATTCCTCTACCGGTCCACATGCATTCATCCATCCATCCAAACTCCAAACTCCAAACTCCAAACTCCAAACATCCACAACCAACCATTTATCGATCCTCAAGTCTCCGACTGCATACATATTTTCTGTACTATACTGTACCGTACTGGGGGAGACTACAAGACTACGTACATGTACTCTGCACTGGAGTTTGGAGTTTGGAGTTTGGAGAGATTCCACAAGAAGACGGAGGAATGAAGTCAGCTTCCAAACCGAATTCCCGTATTTCATCCGGATACTCCAAGTTGGAAGCTGGAAGCTGGAAACTCTCGAACCCACTCTCGCTCTCTTTTCCCATTTCTCTCCTGTTTTTATCTCGGTTAAACATACAGATGTACATGTAGATTGTAGATTGTAGATGTGGAGTAAGTAGGATGTAGATTGTAGGTTGTAAATTGTAGATACAGATAGATATTTGGACATTTCTCTATCTAGTTTTGCCTCTATTTCCAGAACCAGAACCAACTAAAATTTATTTATTTTACCATGTACATATTTACTACCCACAATTTTGCCATGTGTATGATGTCATGTAGATCACCAACAACTAAGTGTGTACTTTGTCCACATGTCAGCCTCCATTTCTTACCATCACTCTCTCTCTCTCTCTCACTTATTTATTTCCACATTCCACATACAAGTACTTGTTTTCTCCCATGATCACCATTCATCCATACATCCATACATGGAACATTTATAATCTATACCAGTATTTTATATGTAAAAATTCACAAGGAACAACAACCCATAAGTCTTAAGTATTGCATCTGCATGATGGGCTCAATACTCAATATGTAAATTAAAATGGAAATTGGAATGAAAGTTTACATATGACATGAGACAGGAGAAGGGGGACAGGTAAAACTTGTGCTAGACGCAAAAGTAAATAGCAAAGCAAGTGCGGATTTCGTTCAAATTTCTCAGAACCATAGAGCCATATGGCATATGGCTATATAGTCCAACATCCAACGTACAACAGGCGCGGGCACTTTACTGCTTGAATAGTGAATAGTGAATAGTTTTGATAGTGACGATAGGCAGAAAACAGGAGACAGAAGATGATGATTGCAATGAGAATTAAGTGCGACCACTCTCTCTACTTTCCTTTTCCCTTGGACAATAATAATAAAAGAGACATCAAAAACAGAGGAGAGAGAGACAAACGTAAAAGACGTCAAAGTCAAAGTCAAGTAAGAACAAGTTTCAATAGATGCGAAATTTGTGTAGTGTGTACAGAGCTAATGAAACCTGTTCCTCTTTCTCTGTTTCTGTTTCTCCGGGTAAAAGTAAATGTCCAACAAAAGACAAGACAAAGCAAAGCACAAGATTCAAAATACGACGGATTTTTATTATGGGGAAGGCGTAACCCATTCAGAGCAAAATTAAAGCCATGCTTTTAGAAAAAATTGACTTTTTTTCTACAAAATAGTAACTACTCTCTACATTCTACTCTATACCCCAATATCCAATATAAATGACAACGGTATACATATATTTATACTTTTATAAAACCAACTTGTACACGGAACATACGCCGCATCTGTGCTTCTGCAGCTCCAACGCTTTTTGTTCTCTATTCTGTATGATGACAAGAAAAGCACTGCCCATTTCCTCTGTTTATTATTTGTCCTTTCACAGTTTTTCTACTTCTATTTAAATTCTCATAATATTTTAGATTTTAGCTGACTGCTATTCTTGTAACTTTTAACCGTATAAAACAAAAAATACAAAAAATGCAAAGGATTATCTTATTACTTGTTGATCCTCATCCTAATCATAATCCTTTGGAAACAAATAATGTCTCACGCTTCCTTTCTTTGATTTTCGATGCTCAATGCTCCATGCTTGATGTTCGATGGAGGCGAAAAAAGGGAAACGACAAATGACAAGCTGTTTGAGCTGTTTGGTGTTTGCTTCGAGTTCACACAATGAACAATCCAAGATCTTAGCCGACATTGTTTTCGGCTTATCCTTATCCTTTTCTATTTTACAGTTTATGGTTTATGCATAATACAACAATAAACAGTCAGCAATCTGCTTATGTTCATCGTGGGTGAATAAATCAACCAAATAATAATAACGCTAATGCTCAAAAATCGAGAACAATGACCACATGATACGCATACTCGAGACTCGAGACTCCAGACCAAACCAGACCAGTGCAAGTGGAAAAGAAATGAAGAGGGAAAGACAAATGTGCCGTGTTACTCAGCTCTTCATCATCATGGGAGGAAGCAACATGGGGGCTATTGGAAATTGGAAAAATGACAAAAAAAGGAAACGCTAAATTTATTTAACAAAATACTCGCTTCTCCATTCTCAATGCTCTGTTCTCAAAACGCAAGACTCTGGGTAAAAATCTGTAGAACATCCTGGATCCTGGATCCTGTAAGAAGACAAAGTAGAAGGGACAAGAGACCACAAACCAGAAACAAGAACAAAGATGATGTTGCGGTGATCGGTGAAAACTAAAAGCGAGAATATTATCAAGAAAATTAATAAAGTTTTCGACATTTCGGAACGACAAGGTAAAAACATATGCTTTGGTACACGCTGGTTGCTGGTCGCTGGTACTCACATATCATCATCAATGGCTCTGACCGTCCAAAAAAAGAGTCTCATAAACAATAAACCGTACAGTGTATGAACTATGGACTATAGACAACCTACTAATGATAATAGCATATACATTATACATGGTAACATGGTGAGCGGTGAGCAACTGTGACGACTGATGACGACCAAGAAAAAGATGAAAAGAAGTACAGCAAAGAAGAGACAAGACGGGCGGACGGACGGGCACACCAACCTACAAACTGAAAATGAAAATGAAAATGAGGGAAACGAGGAAAAAAAGAAGAGTTTTGGTTTGGGGTAAAATATTGAGTTTGAAAAAAATTAGGATTTTGTTCTGTCGAAAATTACCTGTCGGTACCCTTGTGTGACATATTGTCATTATTGTTCACACAGCAGGAGCTCCCTCTCCAACAAACGAAACAAACGAAACAAGCGAGCAGCCGAACAACAAAAACCAAATACTAATACTAATATAATATACTACGACTATCTGTTTCTGTACATCTAATACTCTTACAAGTACAAATACTAATTACAAATTAAGGTGAGCTTTCCTCATTTCTCCTGATTCCTGATTACTGTGGTTCGTCCTGCTTCCATCAACTCATACTTCAGTTTACTTTTCACTACAGTACTAAATAGAGTACCTCATCTTCATTGTGTATTGTCCTGTATTTGGTATTTGGTATTTTTATTGTTATTGTTAAATAAGTAACGAGAGTTCCATTTTCATTTCACGCTTATCAAAAATTTCCCATTTATTTACCAAAGTCACCAAATTCCAAATATAAAGCATAAAAAACACTCTTTTGTTTAACATTCACCTTCTATCATCTACCAGAAAACTTGAAATTCCTTATGATTGATTAATAGATCACCTATTCACTATTGAATGTAATTGGTATTGGTATTGGTGTTGTTGTGATGGATGAACAAGGAATGAGGAATTTTTTATATAAATTTTACATAATATTCCACACTGCACATTTTACAAGTGACCGAGTGAGTGTTTTTTTGTTTGCTACTGAATTTTTTGTATGTACACATGCAGATTGTACATTGTACATTGTACATGCAAAATACAAATACAAATACAAAATACACATGAAATAAATTAAATTCCATGTTCAATATCAAACATATTGATACAAATCTGCATATCATGTACTGTGTACATTGTACATTGTGAATACATATTAAAATAATTGGCATAAAATGTTCAGTATCCTTCTTTGTACACTTGTAACATCAAAATCAACATGATCATGAACCATCAAGAATTATTAAGGAAGATTAGTTAAATAAATTAATTGAGGATATGTACACAATACACAAGTATTGAAAGCTCAAAGCTCAAAAAACTCACAACATTCAATTCTTTTTTCTTGTACATATCTAGTTAAATGAATTCCATAGAGAGCGACTTTTTCATGCAAATTTTTTCAATCATTCCATCCTCAATACACTGATAGTCAATAGTCAGTAGGCAGTAGTCAGTAGTAAAACAAGGCGCAGTGGATTTGATTGGGAATTAACTCATTAATATTCTCAAATCAGAGATCCATCCACCGTCTAGAATTTAGAATTTAGTTGATAGTTGGTAGATGTACAAATGAAGATGCCTGTACAAACAGAAAACTGAAAACAGAAGGAACAGTCCTGATGAATATGAATATCATAATATTTTTTGCATTTAATACGAGATATAATGGGGATCTCTTGCTGATTTTTCTCCTCAAAATTTGCTACTGCTACTGAATAAGTGTTCAGTACTCGATGTTCAATACTCGTACTTTGAATTAATATACAATGCACAAAATGAAAAAATACCATGTTTTGGTGTAAATGCGGATATGTCCTCTGCTCAATGCTCAATCGTGGGAATTTTTTAGTCATCCTTTTCATATGGACACAAAATACATAAACAATCAGTAAACAACAGGAAAAACGACACTGTCTTTCTCTTGAGTCTTGAGATTCATTATTTTGTGGTCCTTTGAACTTACTCGTTAATCGTCATCCTCTGTCTTGACTCTTGATTTTTGACTCTCGAATCCTGAACATTTAATCTGTAGTCTTTACTTAACTTTGTATGCAACTTTGATTTTGATTTGACTATAGTGGAAATAATAATAATTATTATAAAAAACGGAATGAACTTTGGACACTTTGAACGTGAATGAATATGAAAAAATATCAAAAATCACCAGGTACATAAAAGAATCATCATGTCCTGTTCTGTTCTGTCCCGTCCTGTCTTGTCTTGTCTTCTTCTGTCCGGCCACTCACGACGAGCCAAGAAAAAGATGTTAATGTTAAATTGTTGATGTTGATGCTGATGTTGGGAATGAAGCGGAGAAGCAAAATGAGAATATCTATAGTCTAAACTCTAAACTCTAAACAAGCTAAACAATGAAAATGCTCAAGTTAAAGACCAAGATGAAGAGGAATACAAAGAGGATGAAAAAGATGAAGGAAAAAAATGGATGAGACTCGAGACTCGAGACTATAAGTTAACAATGTCCGCACCTGCTGCACTTGTTGATGATGCTTCTCCTTTTGAATGTTTGAATCTTTTCAGTGTCCAAGTCAACTCTCTTTAATGTGTAATAGTGCATGTTGTATGTTGGAGCGAGTATAAGATATATAGAGAATCTGCCCAATAAACTAATAAAAATATTTGAGCATGACATTAGATAAATTTCTGAGGAGAAAATTATATATGCAAATAGCCTCAAATGACAGTAATTTAAAGAGGGCGTCACACACCACAAAAAAATATCCTCACAACAAAATCAAGATGATGATGAAGATTGGTCATGTGTGACCTCAGAATAGAGAAGGAACAACTCCAACTACCATCAGCCATCAACATGATTACACATTACACATATGCAGTACACATAGAAAAATATTATATACTTGATTCTTGATCGTGAATGAATTTGTAGGTATATAAAATTCTCAAGTCGATTATTTGAATACGAATATGAATTTGAATTGGAATATTCCTCATCAACGAGTACTCGATAGTAATAATTACGACGACAGCCCAAGAACCAAGACCAACTCAAATCTCAAAACTCAAAGCTCAAAACTCAAGACACAAAGACCAAGATGAAATAGTCGTAGTCGTAGTGGTAGTGGTAGTGAGAACAAGTGGAGAGTGATACTAGATTCTAGATTCTAGATGAGGAGCATGAAGGAGAAAAAACATTTGAAACATGTCCTTAATGGCCAAGATGTAGGCAGAATAGTAAATATTGCAAATTTTCCAGCTACCATCACCTTTTTCAACACTATGCAGACTCAGCACAACATTACATATAGAATATTGCATAAGATATATCCACATTACACACTACACACCATGCATTATAAATTACATATGTTACTCTTCTTTGTACGTGTCCATCGCTCATATGTACAAGAAACAGAAAACGTGCATGATTTTTACATAACCATGTCTTTCTCTCCTTCCCTCCTTCTCTTATCTTCTCTTGTTGCTGAAAAGGAAATTAAGGGGAAAATGAAACTGAAAACGAGTTTTTTCTCTCTTTTGTCTCTACACTCTACTCTCAAGACACAAGAGTTGACGAGCTTCTCCTCTCATTTCGTTTTTGTCTTTGTCCTCACCTTTATCTTGAAATACACAAGACATAAGAAAACAAATGGCTGTACAATGTACACTACACATTGTATATTGAATGTGGAAATATATACATTATACATACATGATGGGAGTTCACTTTGCCGTGCAATTTTGATGGACATTCTTGATGATCGTGAAGAAAAAGGAAAAAGGAAAAAGGAAAGAAAACAAAGACCAAAGAGACAGACCCAAAGTCCATCGTCCATAGTCCATAGTAATTCAGGAGCGTACACATAAAGATACACATGTGTCTATATTATATGTATTATGCATTGTACAACTCGGGAGATGTAGGTATAGGCATGAATATCCATTGGCCATTTGTGCAGCACTTAAATCAAAGGACACTGCCTACCAAAGTGTAGTGTACAAATGTAGTGATAACCTTTGGCTGGGAAACGAAAACGAGCTCAATTACGAATGATGGTGGCAAGTGGCAATTGTTCATCCTGGCTCATTCCAGATTCCCAAAAGAATACAAGGAAAAAATGAGCAAGGAGACAACAGAGATGTAGAATGTAGAATGTACAAGCTTGTGTTTCGGTCAAAAGACATTACAAGGTGTTTTCTTTCTCCCCAATTCTCTTTAGTTTAGCTTCATTCTCTGCTACTGCCTTGTCTTCAGTCTCTTTTTCCTCTTCCGTTTGCTTCTACTAATGTCTAGAATACTAGAGTCTAGTGTCTAGTGTCTAGCACTTGAGCTCCTACTCGTCTACAACTTCCCCATCGATCATAAAATACTTTACTTCCAACGTCCAACACACACACGACATATGACAAAACACAAGACACAAGACATAAGACATATTTGTAGTGTACGTGATCTCGCACACTTTTCCCTATCCATTTTACTTGATATAAAACACATGTGCATCGCCAACATTCTTGATTCTTATACATGAGTTTTATTACACCTAGCATCTAGAATGTAAAATTAACATGTCAAAGCATTTTTTTACTGTTTCCTATTTGCTATTTGCTATTCTCAATCTCTTTTATTTGAACGAAAGTATGCATACAGGAGAGACGTGAACTTTAAAGTTCTAAATTTCGAATTTGCAATTCTCCTGATAATTAATTTTGAATGTTAAACGTTGCATCTTAAATTTTGAACCAAGCGCAAACTTTGCGTCTTTTAGAACAAAAATCCTTTAGTTTTCCAATTCCAATTTCCGAGAAGTTTTGACAGAGTTTTGAGAACAGAGAGGATAAGCCAAGTTGAGTCAAGACAAAAGGTTAAGGTTAAAATGGGGAAGGTTGATCAATTTAAATGAGTTTTTTTGAGGTAATTGGTAATTGCGGGGTGAATGTGGAGGAAAAAAGACAGAAAATATCCACAGTGCACAATACACAATACAATTCAAAACTATAGAAATGTAAAGAAAATAGAAAAGTATCCAGAGTCTAGAATCCAGAATCCAGAATCCAGAATCCAGATAAAGGAAAAGTCTTTAGGAAAATGTCAGAAAAGGAAATTCAAAGGTATTAGGAAAACCTCCAAGTTCCCAGAAATTTTTAGTCAACTATCTCCCTTTACTCTGTACTGTATACCGTATATCATGTACCTTGGACATATTGTACATATGTTCATATAGGTCAAAGGTGCATACACAATACATCTAGATTCTAGATACATAGGTACAGAGTACAGAGAGATATGTGCACATGAGAATTTGCACTAATTTCTTCCTTATTTCTAGAATCTAGAGCACTGCACCAGTCATTGAAACTAGATATCTGATATAGATACATGTACTTAAAAGTACTTTTACAACAACTTTTTACGGACAAGAGATTGAAAAAGAGACTGACAAGGTTTACAGTTTACAATTTACGCTCTTCTTTCCTTCTTTTCCTCTTGCTGGTACTAGTACTGGCTTTGGCTTTCCTTACGTCGGTGGGTGGGTGATATCTTGGTTCTTGGTTTTTTGGTTTTTGGGTATTTTATATTCTCTGCGCCTCTTTATGTGTAGATTGAAGAGTGTAGAGTGTAGAGTGTACACATGCACTTGTATTATATTGAAGGGGAGTGAGCGTAGATGTATACGGTATTTTAGTGGAAAACTGGGAGAAGATGATGAAAATAGTTGGAAAGAAGAAAGAAGGTAAAGAAAGAAAGGAAAATGAAAAGGAGAGAATAGGATGAGAATGGAGAGTTGAGAGGCAGGAAAGGCCGCTTTGGTTTAGGTCATCAAGAGACCACTAATTACACTTTTTGTCTGTTTCCCTCTCTCCTACACCGTGCACCGTACACTGGACTGACTGGAGTGACTGGATGGAACATGGACATTGGACTTTGGACAACTAAGGATGGACAGAATTTTTCTGTTTCTGTTCCGTGGCCGTCAGTGTCAAGAGACAAGGGGAATGCCAAAATGCAATTTCCTTTTCTGCCTCCTCTTTTCTCTTTCCTTTTTCCTTCTGCTGTCTTTCTTGTTTTCTGCTCTTTTCCTCGTTCTTTTTTTTGGTGAATTGAGGACTCGTCACTAATATTGATTTCCACTTGGAATTACATATGTATTCAACTATTAGCTCTCGCCATATGTAATATGTAATTACACGATACATACATCATACATACGTATGAATCTAATGTCTACGTTCCAAGCTCTACACACAAATTATCTCAACTCTGAGCTCTGAATTTTCTCCACTCTCCAGAACAACAACAAACATTGGTGTCAACACTTAGAAGCAAATTTACCTTGTACATTGGACATTGGACAGTATTTAGCTATCAAATGACATTCATTGAGCATTGAGCAATGTTTTTTCACAGCGTTCATGCGGTGGTGAATTTTCCAGATGGTCCACAAAAAAGTAAACTTGAAAACGTGCTTTATCAATAGATAATAAATAAGATTTGCGAAGACTTTAATAAAATAAATGACAAATGAAAAAGTGCATTGAATTTGTGTCGGACACGTTTGGCATTTTCTATTTTCCCATTTCCAATTTCCAGTTTAAACAATTTCCTAGATTTTTTGTGTGGTTTTTGGATGCGATCACTTTTAGAATTTTGAGGATCGAGTGTGACACAATGTGCTCTGTTTTTTGCCTTGTTTTGTTTTGTTTTCATATGGGGAGCAGATTCTACTTTGGATTTGGAGAGGGAGAGAAAGACCAGAGAAAAATTCTGGTTCTGGTTCTGGTTCTGGTTTTGGTTTTGGGTTCTGGGGAACAATAATGTTTTCTCTGACACTTGACGAATACGACAAGATCTTGGTTTTGAACACCCGTATAAATCATACATAACCAGAGAGCGAAAAGCATGTGGCTGAAAAGCATCCCGCTTTTCTGTCCTTCCATCCGAATTTCCTCCTTTCTTCCGTCCTCTTTTTCTTCCTATCAATCCAACCATTCAGCCATCCATCCACAAAATCAATTTGATGAGCAATACAACTATGATTGGGAGATTGGAAACGTGGACAGACTCCGGATCGGATTTTCACCTACCACCAAAATAAAATTGAAACAGATGTATAGATACATTTCATTGAACATTGAACATTGAACAGATGAGGTAGTTTCTTGTGTCTTGTGTCTTTCCATGTGGCTTTTGCAATCTTAAATCTTGATCCAATCCAATCCAATGAAAAATGAAAAGGAACATTTTCAAATAATTTGTCCTGTGAAAAAATACTTGACTTTTATACGAAAAATCTAAAAATGTTAATTATGTTTTTGAAAGAGTCCTACAGATATCTTACAAAGTGTACAACGTATCTTGATAACATGTGCATTGAGCACTGATTTCAATTGTGATTTTGGGTATTTTGGGCTCATTTATTTATTCATGTACATTTTATAAAGCCATACGTTTGACGTTTCCCTTTCCCTTTTTATTTTTTACCATGCACAATGTTTTGTTATTTTGATACCTTATGTCTTGTAACTTGTATTGTTACTATATTTAACTCTGTATTCTGAATATCAAAAAGTGTCCAAGTGTTTAAAATTTGAAATTGAACAAGAGAATCTGTAATCTGTATATTTCAAGTGGTTAGTGGTTAGCTGTATGAGTCCTCCCGATCATCATCACCATGATCATCCCAACCGAGTGTTGAGTCGAAATATATAAAATATGGTAAAATTATACAAAGCCAGAAACTGGGGGAAATTGAATTTGAAATTCGAGTTCGTGTTGAGAGTGAGAAGCTGTGAGAAAAACTGTTATTTTTGTCACAAAGTGCCGCAGCAAAAGGTAGACTTTGGATTTTTGGACTTTGGACTTTAGACAAGCCAAGGTTCTATTTTTTGCTCGCCCAAACTCCAAACTGGGCTAAGCTAACTAAATGACCAAAAAAATACAAATTTTTTCAAAATAACTTGTACATAGTTTTAGCTCTCTTGGTAGTTCAAAAATATAAGATTGCCAATTTCAAATTTTATTTTTTAGTTTTTGTTTAAAATACAATTTTAGTACAAAAAATTCATGATGACTAAATTGAATTTTTTAAATTTTCAATGTCAATTCAGGGCCGACTTTAGTCACCCCTGAATTTTTTTTGGTTGATGGCGGCCAAAGATGTTGCTCTCACTCTCGTGCTTCATGTTTCATCTTTCTCTTTCTTGTCCTCTTGCCTTTTGCCGCTATCAACCATCAACCATCACCGAGCACCAAACTCCAAACTCCAAGCTCCAAAACCAAATAGAGGAAAAACAGCAGTGGGGACAGTGGACAAAAAACTCAGGTAGTATCTCCCACATTCTAATATAATATATTGGGAATTGGGTATCACAATGCCATGCCGTGCATATGTATTTTATGACAAAAGTACCTCTCTTTCCATACCCAATACACTTGCGCTACACCTTACAAGCTCCAAGTATAAGTCGAGCTGAGATGACTATTGCCTATATCTGTACATGACAAAGGCCGAGATTCGAGATGAGAAAACTAGAGAAGAGACCCGTAGAGCCGAAGAGAGACTAGAAACTAGAGACGCCTGGAAAGCGTGTGCTGGTCCGAAACATTGTTTTTGTCACTTTTTTTTGAAATACCGACGGAGAAGACAACCCGCGACACAACAACAGAGATGATGACATTTGTGACGACAGGTGTGGCTTTAATTCTAGAACCACGGGGGCTCTTTGTATTCTTTCGCCTGCCTTTTTGCCCTCTTTTGTCCACTATTATATATTATGTCCTTTTCTTCTTTTTTTACTATATTTACTACATTTACTATCCGTTTTACTACGAGCCCTTTCAATTTTTTTAGTCTCTTTTTGAGTTTTGAGTTCCACGTAACTCCTCTACGATTTGTTGTACACTGAACACAATATTACACTTGTTGACTCTTGGTATTTATTTTTTTCACCATTTAAATTATCCAGACACCAGAGGGGAAATTTCAGTTCCAGTTTGAGTATTGAGTATTGAGTATATTTGAGATTTGAGAGCGATGACATTTTATATTTTATATTGTGTACGTACAAATTATAGTTTACAGATTACAGATTACAGATTACGGATAATATGCAAAGTCTGTCTAGGAGTCTAGGGTATACTGGTGCAGGTACTAGTTGATACTTGAGACTTGAATCTTGACAGTTCGATTAAATTATCATGCATCATGTATCATGTAGAACAAATTTCTATAGTCAAAGGTACAAATTTGTACAACTTTTTCCTCTGCACTGTTTGTTGGTTGCAACCGTCAGAATTCGACTTGATATTCATATTCATATTCACGATGGTGGTCAGTCACAAGCAGGAGGAATACTATTTACTCCACTCTTCATTCACCGTACATAATACATAATACATAATACAGAGGCAGAGACAGAGACATGTGGATAAAGATATATAGGTAAAAACTAGTTTGGTTTCTTTAAAAATCCGTCCAAATGTTCAAATATCTTCTTTACCCTTGCCTCCTTATTAGTACAAAACTCTGGGATCTGATAGCTACAAAATACAATACAAACACAAATAATACATATTTACCATTTACTACACACTACACATGCAAACCAAAGAGCAGCAGAAATTCATATTCACATTTTCCCTATCCCATTTTCCCATTCATATTCAAAGCTTGTTTCCCTATATATCTCAATAACTCGTCTGCATTCTGCATCCTCTAGTACGTAGAATGTGCAATGTGTAGTCTCATGTTTTTTCCCTCGCCTCTCGACTAACTCATTCCGTTTCCATCCAACTCATCATTCAACATGTGGCAAAATTCACAATTCGCTTTGAACAATGAATGAGCATCAACCATCAACATCAAATTCAACCATTAACCATTAACCATGAAGCAACAGCAGAAACAGAAACAGAAGACAACAGACTAACTAATAGACCAGACCAAGCCAGACCCAAGCTAGCCAGCCATATTGGCTATGCATCCAATCCAGTATCTACTAAACACACAATCACACTCATAATTCCATTTACAATTCAACTAGCGCCATTTACATTTATCCTGTATAATGTTTCAACTCGGAGAGCTCAAGAGCTCAAGACTCATCGTCAAATCAACAACTGACTTGATGACCACCATCACCATCACCACCATGATCAACATGAGCCTATCATAATATCATAATATCATAATTCTATCCGTTTACAAACTACAAATCTATTGTCACATATCCAACCAGACCATAAACGAAATGATGATCATCAACTTAATCAAGTGCGAGCAAAACAAAAAACAACATTTTAATCAACTACTAAACTTTTTAAATGATCATATACTTTTCTTCTTTCTTTTTCTTATCGTTATTGTTATTGTTATTGTTGAAATTATAAATTATAAAAATTATACAAAATACTGATGATTTTGCATGTTAAATGTGAAAGGAAATCACGTTTTCATCTCCCACCTTTTTCTCCGAGTATCGAGTATCAAGTATCGAGTATTAAAATTAATATTATGACACATTTTAAATATTAAACTGAGGAGCTTTATTGAAATGGAAATAAGAAATGGGAAATTGAAATACATGAAATAAATGAAAAATAATGGAAAAGTATATAAAAAATCCAATCCGTGTAAAAACTAAAGAGTAAAGATGGATGAACATCAATTTATCATGTGTCTAAAATGTACAACAGACAAAACGTGTAGATTATAAATTAGTCCGGTTTTTGTTATGTATTTAGTATTTAACATGTACAAGTCGTAAGGCTTGTTGTTACTTGTTGTATTTTGTAGTCACAAAAGAATAAAGAGAGATGGATGAAATTATGTCATTTTGTATTTTGTCCATGTAGAAAGAGATATTATGCTTTATTATTGTATTGAATTGAATTGGATTGTTCTGCATTGTATTGTATTGTGTTATTAAGTGAGTATGGAGTATGGAGTATGGAGTATTAAATAGGAGATGTGAGGATGAGGATGAGCATGAGGGAGAGATAGCTGGTTGGATGGCTGGCTGGCTGTTGACTGTCTCTATGATTCTCCTTGGTATGGAATATAATCTGTATGTATTCTGTAGGTATTCATTGTGGCATTGTGGACAATAAAATGGGCATGAAATCCATGGAGTGGGCCATGTTTTTTTATTTACCCTATAATAAAGGGCTATAAAGAGCGTTTCTAAATCAAGAATTTAATAATTGAGAACTGTAACCGTAGGTACCGGAGGATGGAGGATGGAGGACGTAGGACCGAGGACTGAGGATTTGTCATACATACACAATACAACATGCATCATACATCATACATCATACCGAGTTTCATATATTATTATTATTATCATTATCAATATTCCTAATAATAGTCGTCATCCCTTTCATCCCAACTTTTAAACAGAGAACTATATAATATATTTGTATTTGGTATTTTATATATACTGTACTTTAAATTGTAAGGGAGAAACTGTAAAGGCAACCCTTTTCATTTAATATCAGACGGAGAAAAACAAGTACAAGTAAAAGAGAAATTCTGCATATATAGGACGTGTGTGTTGTATTTGTATGTTGTATCCAACTTGTACATATTACTCGGTACTCTGTATCTTTCTTTCTTCTTGTTTTTTTCAGGGCTCCCTGGAATACTGGAATAGATAGATAAAGCCCCTCAAGGCACCCTCCTGTGAACATATTACATACATGTATCTTCTATCCACTCTGAATTTTCACTGTCCAAATTCAAATCCAAATCCAACACGTTACTCCCCATATACTGTACACACATAAACACACTAAAACCGAAACCAAAACCAGAGAAGAGACAGAGTGCAGCACGACGACCAAGACCAAAACCAAGACCAAGAAAATGAAGAGGAGCAAACGGAGAACAAGACGAAAAGGACAGACTCCGCCTATGAGAAATTTCAAAAATATATTTAGAAAAAAATCCAGACCATCACATCACAGTCTATATATAAAGTACACTGTATAGTGTACACGTAAGAAAATGTTCATCTCCACCTTTGGCTACAAGTTACAGCTACACATTCACGTAGATGGATTTGACTGCCGTCCAAATTCAAAATTCAAAACTATATCACACGATGCGAGAAGCAAGATACAGGCAGTTAACTGTGTATGACATAAGACATAACATGTAACCATGTACAATGTACAATATTATAGAGTATCAAGTATGAAGTATAAACAATACATTGCCGTCGTGATCGCATGCCCTGTCCTTTCCGTCCTTCTTCTTCTTCTTCTTCTTCTTTCGTCTTGTTCTTGTTCCCTTTGGAGAACAAAAAATAGCATATTATTATGTCATAGTTTACTAGCACCCAATTTTTTCCACATCCAAACTTCCAAAAGACTTCCCTTAAGGGCACACACTCACATACACATACACATACAATTTCATTTATCTCTACGTACTTCATACTTGATACTCCGTACTCCGTGCTCTGCACACTGTAGGCATATTGATAGAAAAGAAAAAGGAAGACGAAGGACCGTCCCATGTGTCTATTTGGGAAAAATATGTGTGTATGTGAGCAGAGTTTCATCATAATTTTTTTCATTCTCTCTCTCTCTCTCTCTCTTTCTCTCTCGGAGGGGTTTAATCACGTATATAACCTTTTTTTAAATTAAATGCCAATCAGTTGGTGGAAATTCGAGGGAGGAAAATAAGGTAGGGGTCCTTATTTTCTCTCTCTCTCTCTCTTACATTCGTCGTTCGTCTCTACGTTCTACAATCTATACTCCATACTCTGGAAATACATAGTACAAGGGTCTAGTGACCCTTTACAATTCACTATAGACTCGAATCATATGTGTAGATTGTAGAATGTAGAAATGTTCGTAGTAGTCGTCGTGGTCGTGGTCGTGGTCGTAGAAAGTCGTAGTCGTAGTCGTTTTTCCTTATGTATCGTACAATATATATGATGACCTTCCATCTCCTCCTCCTGATCATCATCATGTTGCGTGAGTGATCAAGTCCTGGACTGAGACTGAAAACTGAAAACTGAAAATTACTTGTATCAGAAAGGATACACATTACACATATTCTATTATTTTATGCAGGACTACGGACTACAATACGTATTATCATTATTATTGTATTACAGATATTATATTTTGGAATTAGGATTTTTGGACAGAGTTGAACCTAAAGTTATGAGAGAATCAAAAAGAGAAGGAGAAACAGCAACATCCAGCGAGAGAGAGAGAGAGAGAGTCTCCCTGCCCAGATAAACAGGAACCGGTAAGTAAAACAGAAACAGCTTTTAATAATATTTTCGTGGGCCCTTGTCTCATGATCATCTTCTCTTTTCATCCTCCGTGGTCTTCTTCTCTCCTTCTTCGGTATTGCTGGATAATGTGATGTGAAACCGTACTGAAAATAACATATTAAATCCATGTGTATAATAATCTGTTTTTTTCTAGAGTGTCTTCTTCTCCTTCTCCTTCTCCTTGTTCTTCTCTTGGCTTGGCTTGGCTTGGCTTGGTCATAAATATTCTGTCAATGCATACCGAATACCGAATACCGAACCGATGTGTACCTGTGTTCCCTGTGCTTCATTTCTACTCTCTCATACTCAGATACATGCCTTTTATCCTTTATATAATACGTTGGAGATTCGAGTCAAGTGTGTATATTATTATACTATTACACAGATATTTTAAGTGTGTGTAATATAGTTTCGATGCATTTAATAATAGTCACTGAAGCTTCTTTTTCTTCTTCATCATCTCGATCTTGTTGTTCGCTAGTTCTTGTTGATATTGATGTTTTGAGCTTGGCTTTGACTCGCCTATTCGAATTTTTCCTTAGGACTTTTCTACTTTCTATATGCGACTCCTTCGGCTGGTTGATAGTTGTGTTTTTTCACTCCCTCTCTCTCTGAATTTCCTCTATATAGCTATTTCTTATTCCCTCTGGAGACTGGAGACTGGAGAGACAATCTCAAGCTCAAGACTCAAGACTCAAGACTTAAAGCTCAAGTCTATAAAAATCCTGCCGGTCCCGATTCATTATTATTTATCAACCATCAACATTTTATTTTGTCCTTGCGTGTGAGTCAGGGAGTCAGAGAGTCAGTGAGTGAGCGAGCGAGCGACCCAGGAACATCTTCAATCCTCAATCTAATATTACACATAAATATTATAGACTGCATATCGTGGGTTATCTTTTCAGAAGCAAAATGTTTCCATTTTTTACTATACAAAAGCAAAATGCTCAGAATCTCTTA
>JAQGBH010001396.1:0-32998 GCA_034698265.1 Sminthurinus aureus | reverse complement strand
TCATTTCCGAGGTTTGTCCAAACTTGAGAAGATTCCGCACTTATCGTCAAGAATCGGAACAGCCAATAAAAAAATTTGCGGAAGTGGGCAGAGCCATCTGGACTCATCTGAGTCAACTTCAGTCTCTAGAACTGTGTATTGATGCAAGTTCTCCAGCCAACGCTTTTCCAGCTATCGACGCAACCATCACCGGATTCTCAAAAGAACACTGTCAGCATCTTTACGATTCAAATTCGGTCGAAATTGAAGAATCTTTGAAACGGAGGGAAATTTCAGAAGCAGATTTGAATGCAGAGAGGAAAAATCCTTCCATTTTGGATCTCAAAGGTAAAATTCAAACATTTTCCTTGTCATTAGTTTTGTCAACTTGATTTCTTGAGGATTGATGATACGAAATTTTTTAAATTAATTGTTAAATTACATTCCATTTTTTCCTGTTTGTCTTTTGCAGAGTTGAAAAATTTGAAAATTGACTTTATTAGCGTCCCTCGACATGTTTTCCATGACGACAGTTCTGACGATGACGATGATGTGGACGAGGACGAACAAGAACAAGAGTTACAAGAAGTCGAGCAAGAAGCAGGAGTAGGTGACGGAGAGGAACAAAAATTAGAAAAGGACCAAGAACAACAACAGCAGCAAGACAAAGAACAAGAATCGGAAACAGAAGAAACTCCAGAACCAGAAGACGAAATGTCAGACAAAGATACGGGGGAACTGATGAAGAAAAAAGCGATAACTTTCATCAGCAAAGAATACGCTTTTAAACTGATGGAAAACCTTACATTTAAAATTGAAATAGACGAGAAAGATTTTTAAACTCACATTTGAGTATGGCTAAAATGTACTGTATTATTTATTTAAGCTTCAGAATTGAGAATAATTTTCCAAATATCTATAAGTTTTTACATGTGTATTTGAGTGTTGAAGCAAACATGGTTTTTTTAGTGTCATTTCTTAAACTTTTGTTGTAAATTTCAAGTACACCCTTGAAAAAATATGTGACCGTATCCGACCGGAAAGTGGTGTCATATGGTGTCATATTTTGGTGTCACTTTGGTCCAAAACGACACCAAAATCTTTCAATTTTCCAACGGATTCCGATGAGTTGTCATGGAATTTCTACCAAAATGCCACCAAAAAATATTGAAAATATTGAATGGTGGAATTCAGGTGCGAAGACACCACTGTGACACCGAAATTCCATGTCATTTGATAGGAATTTGGACCAAAAAGACACCAATATGACACCACATAATATCGACACATATTATTTCAAGGGTGCATCACAAGTAACCACTGCCCTTACAATAATAATAATGGAAAGTGGAATTTTCTCTGTACACTCTTCTACATGATAATATATGCTCTGTATACTAAATATATTCTGCTTTCTGCTTCCATCAAATATATACAAAAAACCTCTCGAGCTCCGAGAACCTTTTCCCTATTCATTCAAAGTACATGTAGAACTTTAAAAATATTAATGTATAAATATTTCCCTGCATTTTTTATCCTTCCAGATCCTAAAGTCAATTTATATTATGCATACAAAGGATGTATGTACGGATTATGGATACAGCGGCTGTACTATAGACTTTGCAAGATAAATATTCATACATTATACATTATACAGTACATGGTACATTTACAATGCAGTGAATATTATGTGCATGTAATTAACAAACTTGCCACTCCACACGCTTTCATAAAGTGTTTTTTAACTACATGTATAAACCTCACGTTTCATTGAAATAACTCCGAACTTGTACCTTCAGGTATTTACAATTTACATGTATGTCATGTTGGTTGGTTGTTGATGTATCCATTCCTAGTTCCGACTTAATCCAAACACATCGTGCTCTACATTACCCACAAACACAGACAAAACCCAACACACAACAACACATCACATACGTCATAAACTATAAACTACATCCATGGACGTACAAGCATTGTAATTTAAATGCAAACAATTTCATTCAACCGTTTCCATTTTTTATCCTGTTTACCCCTTTCAAATCTCCCTTAGCCACTAGACACTAGACACTTGTGATATCCTGATATTTTGATACTTTCCTAGTGCATACTTTATGTTCCACATTCTGTGTTCTATATTCTATGCATTCCCCATTTTTAACGTGGAAAGGGCAAAAGTCTATTTAGAATTATACATGCGGAACACCTCGCTCACTGATTTTCTCCAGCTAAACCAAACTCAAAGCCAAAGTAAGAGTATGTTGCTTCTGTGGCTCAGCGTTCAGTATGGTTGATTGTTGATATTTTGAATTAAATTATCCATATAAAGTCTACATACAAAAGCCCAGTTGTGCCCAAGCTGCACTTCTGCATTCAAATATGAATGACTATGACCTAAAGTAAAGTACAAAGTCAAAAAGCAAACACAGTACAGGCGAGAATTTAAACATGCACAATGTACATTGTACACTATACATAAGCTATACATAAGATGTGTGTATTATCTATCATGCTAAGCTCGTACCTAAACATTCGATTTAGATAGTAACTTTACGGATTATACCTATTGTACACTACTTCTATGTAGATTTTATATCTCGTTACAGATAGTATCTAACATTTTGGTTACTTTACGTCCTCCTTCTCCAAACTCCAAACTCCATACTCGGAAAATCATAACACAGATGCTACACGGCTAAACTACTGCTTTTACTTGAGTCCATTAGATAACCACAGAAAATTAGTAGTATGTATGCACAATGTACATTGGACATGAAGCATGTTTATTTCCTATGTCTCCATCTTTCCTCGCACTCTTTTCAAGTAGCCAACAAGATATGACTCTGAACGCAAAGTTGTGAGAAGAAGGAGAGACGGTTCCCTCCCATTCAATATCATGCAATGCACAACCAGATCCAGCACACGAATTTAAATTCAAATTCAAAATAAAATATACACAATTTCCAGTATGTACAATGTACAATGTACACTGTACAATTTACATGGGTACATTTGTACATCAGTGCACAACCTACAATTTATTTACACGACCAACAAGAAAACTAACACTTTCCTTGGCTAATCCTAATTATATTTTTTGAATGGCGGGTTTTTTCTCCCTTCGCTCTCTCTCTCTCTCTCTTTTCCATTCTTCTCTTCTTTTTTCTCAGGATGCGTATAACTGGTAACTGGTGATTGAAATTGTAAATGTGAATGTGAATATGAATGCGTGTGGAGATTGGATGCATGTGAATGAGAAATGCAGAGGAGGAGAGCAGCATGGAATCTTCACAGTCCCTTTCTTTCTTTTCACCATTTCACCATACCAGAGTCTACAGTAAATTACAAACGTTCTCGTGGCACGGCAAAACGTAGCATAGCGTGGTTGGCTGGTTGGTTTGGTTTGGTTTGGTTTGTCTTCAGTGAATGGAAAATGTACTCACACGCATTTATCTATACCGTGGAATGGGATGGTATAGAATGGAAAAGTCGGTCCGGTGCGAAAATTGATATTTATGTGACCACTTTATATGCATGAAGCAGGAATGAAAAATTAAATTTAGCCATGTAAAATTAGATACGAGATAGTAGACAAAGGGAGCGTGTGGATGTGGATGTGGATGTAAATGTGGACTTGTACTGGGGTGCTACACTTATTATATATATACTAGACAAGTCACACGTTCATCGCCTCGATCCTGGATCCGCAATGCACAGAGAAACAATGTGTACATTTTCATTTAACGGTACAAAATAAAATGTTCCATTAGTAGTTGGCTGTTGGCTGACTGAATACTGGATTCTTGGTACTGGATATTCTCGGTTGTACGTTGAAAATCATGGCGTTTGCCGTTGTCACTGTACTACAACAAAAGACTCTTTTCATTCTGCCCATTTATCTCCGCTTATTTTTATGCAGCAGTATCAAACACAATTTGATTAAATCATGTCATTTTCATTATGTCCTTGAGCAAAAGATGATACTCTTTGTTTCTTGGCCCCTTTGTGGCCACACAAAGTCCAATTTCTCCTTTCGTTTGCTTTGTTTCGTTTTTGCTTTTTGATTTGAATAGTGTCACCACTTCATCGTGAAAATTTTAGTAGTAGCATGAATAGAAAATTTAAAAGAAGCCAAATCCTGTCGTATTTCTAGAGTCTGGAGAGTGAAAAATCCTAAGCCTAATAAAATAAATAATAGAATGGAAAATGGAAACTCATCTCTTAACCTCTTTTGTTTTACTTTGTAAACCTAAACCTACGTCTTAATTCTTTTAATATTTGTTTTTTGTTTTCAGTTTGTTTGCGGTAGTTTTACCAGTTCTCTCTACTCTGTGCCCTCTGCTCTGTTCAAACATGAAAATGAAAAGAAACTGGATCTTGTACGGTGTACGGTGGAGTTTATTTTTCATACCGCAGTCATTTCTTATTAATAGCTTAGTTTATAATTCAAGCCATTATGTCACAGTGCATTGTACATTATACATTGTTTTCAAGTATGAAAACAAAGGTAGAAAGGATCCTGTTTTAGGACATCTTTTCCAGGTCTAAAGTCTACAGTCTACAGTGTACACACTTGGTTCTAAATTTTCCTTGTGTTCATACTTCGTACTGGAAACAACAAGTCCCTTTAGAATTTAGAATAGCTATAGATAGATTGGAGTCAAACAGCCTAATCAGTGTCATATCTATTCACTATTCACTGTTCACCTTACCCGGACGCCGGACGATGAGAAAATATGTCAGAAATCTATTAAGTGAAGCGAGAGAAACAAAGACAGCGGATGTAGTTTGGTGAATCCTCATTAAATTATTATATTACACAACGCAACACAACAGAGCACACATGCATAAGTTAAAGCATGACGGAATACTTCATACTTCATTCTCAATTCTCCATAGTTCATAATATAATATATGATACGTAGTAAACGAATGGGAAAATTAAAGGACATGAGAAATATGATCATCCATGAAATAACATTACACAAGTGTATGGAGTGTAGAGTGTAGAGTAAACAGTATCAATTGCTAGTACTTGGAAGGAAATATGGTGCACTTTTCATGTGAACTGTAGAGTGTGATGGTGTACAAATTCCATCCAAAGTCCTCTCATAGATGTTTCTTGTTTTAGTGTTTTAGTGTCGGTCTCCTTCATCTAGAATTCAGAACCCAGAATCCGGAATCCAGTACAAGGAGAAAAAACAAGACTTGTTCTTCTTCTATTTATGAATGAAATTCGAAACTTGAATCACGTTTTGATTGTCATGGGAGGACGGAATATCCTTTCCATGTAAGTAGTGTATTTTATATGCATATATATAATTCAAGAGTGGTATAAGCTAAAGAAACTTTTCGTGTTCATAAACAACCTTGGGCATGTGTGTTAGAATAATGTCCAATGTGTATTTTGAAATCAAGACGTATTGGAATCTGATGTAAGAATACAGTAGATGTACAACATACAACATACAATATACAAATATTACATACGCATACGATGTCAAAATTGAAAGCCGAAATCAAATGTCCCAGATTTTCCCAAACCGATTCCGATTTCCATTTCGATTCTCAAGAAGATTCGACACCTATTGTTCCAAGTGTTTACCCTGTACCCTGCACAATATGCAATGTAGATTGGAGAGTGCTTGACTCAAATCACTGTGTGTATTGTGTATTGACTTTGTGTGTATACATACACATTATAATAGAGTGTTGTGCCGATAGATATATAGATAGAACGAATGTCTATAGCATAGTATGAAGTCACCACATTCTGCGACCGCAACTAATTCCCAGTGTTCAATCTGTAAGCTCTTAATTGGTATCACAGTAGTGGCCGAGGTCCTCTCCGAGGTTGTCGACTATATTATGTATTATGTATACTTATAATTTGGACGCACAGCATGGCAGGTTTTCAAATTCACTTTGAATTTGATTTCCATGAAAATGAATATCACCTTCCTCCTTCCTTCTCTTTCTACATTCTACATATAAACTATAGTCAGCTCAGCTAGAGTCAAATTCAAAGTCAAATGCTATAACTCTGTTATTTGGTCTCTGGTCCTTAATATTACGTATCTAGTATCTAGTATCTACGCCTTATGAACTTGAACACCAAACTCTGAAATTGAACATGCACGTTTCTAATATTCTAATATTGTACACAATTCATGCAGCTCAGATGACTAGCTGCTTTCATTATCATTGACCCTGAGACGCTGTCTCCCTCCTCCATCTCCACCTCTTTCACCCAAACTTTAGCAATATAATCAAATAGGATACTAGATACTAGGAGATGGAAGAGTTCATACAGATTATGTACTACATATCTCGTAGACTGTTTTACAAGTAAAGTCTCTTTACCAGGAACTAGGAACTAGGAGCTGGACTCTTCTTCATCTATCTATATACATTATATATACAATATACAGTATACCAGCGTATTCGCTAGTTCAGCCACTGATTCTCCTGTGTTGATGACGGTGAACAGTGAACAAGGAACAAGCACATCTATAAATATATACGGTAGTCTTCACTTATATCATTATTATTAGAGGAAGAGGGATGAGGACATTATCACAGAAACCCATATAAACCTAATTTAAGCGAATCCAGAATCTAGAATCTAGAATCCAGCAGGAACAGAAACAGGAACGGAACGGCTGCTGAATAAATGGATCGACAGAACTACTTAAATTATAATCGACTACTTTGTTTTCCTTCCCCTCCTTCCCCCTCTTCCTTTTCCACCCTCAAAAAAGTAAAGGCAAACTAGATCATGTCCTTACGTATCCCGTATGTACCATATTAATACATATCCAATCCTACATTGTGCATACTAATTGATAGAAATTCTGAATTCTGAAGGAGAAAGAAAAGAACCCTTCTGCTCTCTCTCTGTCTTTGTCTCTGTATCTTCCAGAATATTATTAGAAATGAAGATAAAATTTCACATTTCAACTTCCCCCTTGTTCGTCTTCTTCTGCTCCTCCAACTTCCAATTTTAGATTCAAATTTAGATGAACATATTTTATCCGTAAATGAATGTATGAACAAGTATGAAATTAATGCAAATTTCTAATAGAGTATTCAAATTCAATGTATAATGGATAATGCTACAATCTATAATCTATAATGTATAGCATGAAGAAAGTACTGTTTTGTGACCGCAAAATTCGATTCACCTTTTGGTTTCACATTGTACATTTTCTAATCTATGTTGTACGTACAATTTATAAATGTATAGATAGATTATAGGTTTGAAATCTTTGTATTATATTTTATGGTTTTACAGTTCTGTTTTTTAGGTAGTTTGAAATAAATGAGTAAATTTCCGCCAAATTTCAGCTTGTCCTTGTCGTTACACTTTACACTAATTATGTGCGATAAGCAAACTTAAGTAATTATAGCAACTATAAAATGGTAATCTTATCTAGGTGTGCAATTAATGGAAAATTAATTATTATTTTCTGGCTCAAATTCAAATTCAAATTCAAATCCTGATTACTGATTACGATACAAGATACAGCTGGAAACTGGAATTTAGTAAAATGTTTATCTGTACCAGGATTTATCTAGTTTTTTTAGAGAATTCATCCAAATCATCATGCTAGTATAAAAACAAAACCATAACTCGAGGAAA
Source organism: Sminthurinus aureus (assembly GCA_034698265.1). Taxonomy (NCBI): domain Eukaryota; kingdom Metazoa; phylum Arthropoda; class Collembola; order Symphypleona; family Katiannidae; genus Sminthurinus; species Sminthurinus aureus. Next base: position 25,377 of record JAQGBH010001396.1, on the reverse strand, counting down.
CTAAAATATAAAGTTCTCCTTTGACTTTTGAACAAGAGCGAGCCGAGCGTTCATGTTATGATTATCATTAAACACAGTCTCTACATCATTTACATGTATGTACATTGTACATGGATTTGTATAAGACTTTACTAAAATTATAAACTGTATGTATTCTGTATTCTCGATGCTAGAAACTAGAAACGTATATACATATTGTAAATAATAATAAGAGAGGAGCTTTTGTTTTTTTCCACACACAAGTCCCAAGTCTCTTTTATGTTCCTCAGTATTGAAAATGAGCATGTATGCATGCAGAACATAAACTCTACCTTTCCTTCGGTTCTCAAGTCTCAAGTCTTTTGTACATGTATATACACTTTGGTTCTTCATGTACTCTTAATTATTGACGACACAAAGAGGAAGAGAGAGTGAGAGGGAGGGAAGGGAGAAAGAGAGGTCCATAGAATATACGAATATACAGTATACAGTAGAATGTAAAAGATCCACTATCCACTTGAAGTAATGAATAATCCCTTCACGTGCGTGCCTATATTATATTATATGTATGTAAATATAGAAATACACACTCACATGCACAAAGCTCAAAGCTGCATATGCATTTTTATTTTACTCCATGATTTACTCAGTTTTACGTTCACTTTCTGTTCCTTTTCTATCCAGTGATATTTTCTACCTCATACTAATACAGTGTACGCAGACTGCCAACTACTGCCATTACTGGTACTAACTACCCAACTTTTTTATAGCTTTCAAAACCGGAGCCTTTAGTCAAGCTTACCTACAACTTTTATAGTCCGTAACAGAAGGAGTAGAAGAGTAGAAGAGGAGTCAGAGTATTATATATTATATTATATAAAACATATGCATAGAGTACAGAGTGTGGAGAAGGTTGTAGAAAAAGTTTTTTTAAACTTGTAGACGATGAGAGTAGAGAGTAGAGAAGAGTCGAAGTGTTGAGGATTGAGGAACAGCCGAGACGAAAACGAGTACGACTACGAGTTTTACTTGTACCTGATGTTCTTGAAGCTTGACTCTTGAGCTTTTGCCTGAGTTTTGGGATTCATTCAACATTCAAAATTCAACATTTCTATACTCTTGACTCTTGATTCTTGACTCTTTATATCTTATATATTCAACTCGTCCTCCTCTTTTTCCTTTCCTCCTTCACTTCTTCACTCTCCACACACTCACCTCCTTCTCATCTTTCTCCCTAATGCTTGTTATTAGAATTCATATTAATATTAATATTAAATTCATCTAGGTCTTAACTCAAGACTCAAGTCTCGGTGTGGTAATACTAATATTTTCAACACTGAAAGTCAAATGTTATCCATCTATATACAGATATATCGTACATAGGCTTTATGACTTTTCTACCATCTCTATTTTTCTGCATTTCCAGCCTTTGAATCTCTTGAACAAACTTAATGCTGTGTATAGTATATATATATACAAGTAAATTCATGCATAATTAAACTTTTTGTGTAAGTTTACATGTTTTGTAACTTTTTGCCATATTCCATATTCCATCGTACTTGTCTTTTTTCATACCTCTTTGTTCCAATGTTTCCTAAAATATTTATCCTCTACTTTAAATTTAATTCATGCTCCTCTTCCTATTCACACTAAAACCAAACTAGACCAGGCCAAAGCATATACATTAAAATAGGATGTTAATGGAATATAGGAAATAAAGAGATCATTGAAAGCTCTGAGCAATTACAAATTACAACTATAAAACACTGATAATACATACATAGTGAGAAGCTCAGTCTAAAATGTAAAAGTTGATACATAATGGCTTTTAACTTTTTAACTACTTTTTAAAATAGTCATGATATGTGTAGGATGAGGTGAAGGATGAGGATGATGATAATCATGATGGAAATTTCTCTATGAAATAATCGCTTACTAAAATAATAATTCGTTGCAAAGAACTCTTTATGTGCCGAGAATTTACAATTTTCTCAACTTTCCCAAGTACAAAGTAGCTGGCTGAATTTTGGATGTTGAATGAATGGATGAATGGACGAGTTAACTTGGATACATTGAGGAATAAAACGTCATGTTTGGACTTACAACTGGATCGGAGCCGTAGAAACGTATAGAAATGTATAAACGTACAGGAATATCCCAACAACTACCCGCTTATACTACCAACTACACACTGCAAACTAAACACTACGCGCACTATTTCCTCATTCCTTCATATTTTCATGCCTTGTACAGATATGTTATGCATTATGGAGCAATTTCATTCCATTCCGTTCTCCAGCTCCTGATCTCTTCCACTACTTCTCCACTCCTCCACTCCTCTATAAATTATGCATCAAGATCCTGTGACATCCTACTGACTAGTATAGCAGAGTCAGAGTCAGAGTCAGCGTTAACTGAGGCCAATGGGCAATACACATTGTACATTGTACAATGTACAATGTACATGTATTACATCACATCACATTGTACAAGCTCCCATTATTCACGCTTTGATATTGAGCAAACCAACTGGGAGTAGCACGAGGAAGCACACACTCATTCTCTCTCTCTCTCTTGTTCTCTCTGTTTTCCAACTCTTTACTCTTTATGCATATGAAATGCTGGTGCTGGGATATGTAAATTTTGCACACTATTTGTATTTTATCTTTGTATGTCTATCTTTACAAACAGAGAGAGAGAGAGAGAGAGGAACTCAGTGGGATAGTTTCTTCTGTTTGAAAGGAAAGGACACAAATGTACCGACTGGTGACTGACTAATGTATAACGTGCCTCGTGCTCCCATACATTTATGCATAACTATCTAGTGTATAGTGTATGCACAGATATTTATGACAAATGTCCCTATATGACGAACATACAGATAAAATACAAGTTAAATTATAACCACGTTGATGTGATGCATAATGCATAATCAAAGAGAGAGAGAAAAACCAAACCAAACCAAACCAGTCAGAAGCCCATACATCATACATACAAGTCTCCTTATACCACAGTTTTCTTTAATTACAATCGGATGAAACGGGGAAAATATAATCCGGTTTCCTAGAAAGCAAGTGCGTGAAGAGTAAAGAGCAAAGGCGAGAGGAGAGGTCGGCAAACTCTCTGTCGTAAACACATACACATACAGCCATGCATGTATTAACAAGGATAAAACTTATTAGCCTCATAACCAACAACGATGAGTCTCTTTGACAACTTAATGCTGTATAAATATTAAACTGTGTAACTTTTGTGACGAAACTAGTAAGTAGGGTAGAAACTAGACAAGTCGTCATAGGAATACGAGCTACGAGCAAACAGCTAAGAGCAAAGAGCCGAAAGACGACAGACGAAAGGCAAAAGTCAAAAGAGAACCCAAGACTCAAGACTCTAGACTCTAGACCCAAGACACACATAGAAACTAGAAACCAAACTGTCGAGTTTTCCACGGCAAATCCTCAGAAGGTACCAGAAAAGTATAAGTCAAAGTAATAATCTTATCGTTTGGGAATAGCCGCGGTTGACTTACAAAGTTTGCGAGAGCCACAGACTGCCTTGTCTTCTGATTCTCATTTCCAGTTTCCAGTTTCTTGATCTAAATTTCTTCTTTTCGTCCAGGTCAAACCAAGCCGAGTCAAGTCAAGTCAAGTCAAAATCTCACAAGCTCCACCAAAGTTAAGCAAAAGCTAACCAAACCAAAACCTAAAGACGACAGATGACATAGAATTTTAAAGTTTTACAAGTCCTCCGTCTTCAGTTCTCAATCCTCAATCCTCATCCAGAAATGAAATGCCAAACACCAAAAGCCAAACGCCAAGGAGAAGGGCAAGTGAGAAACGAGAGGATAGAAAATTTACACAGAGAATGATGAGGCTGATGGTGATGATAATGATGAAGATGGTGAATGGTGAAGGCAGGGACTTTGTAAAAGCAAAAGTGCTTTATATTATATGAACATGGAACATGTTATTTGATAAAAGCGGTGCTGTTCCATGCTCCATTTTACATTTTCTACTCCATCTTAAATTCTCTCTGTCTCTTTCTCTGTCTCTCTTAGAGGTTGACAACTGCGTAAACTTGATGAATCACTGTATTTTGAGTTCAAGTTGATGTAATGTAACATAATGTAGAAATGTTGAATAGTAGGCGAAAAACAGAGGAATACATCAAAACAGTCTTATGAGCCTTCACGTTTTACATTTGGTACTTTGTACTTTGTCGTTTGTCTATCCGTTTTTCCCTTCGACATTTTTCCTTGACTTGAGCTTCAAGCTTCAAGTCAAAAGACTTTGTACTTTGTACTGTGTGCAGGAGGGTGTATGCACGTATGTATATGTGTGTGTAGTGTGTAGTCGGTACTCGAGATCTAGATCCGTATGCGAAATACTACTGCATTCATACACACGTACATGCAAGCTACACTTAAGACAAGTATCACTACTCAATCTCCCGTCTTTCTTCCCAATCTATCTATCTTTTTCTAAACCTGGAAGCTCCAAGTCTTTATACAATTTCTCCTTGTCTCTATTCAGCTTGGCTCAACTTGACTCAACTCCAGTCTCCCTTAGAGAAATTCTAAAGTTGTAGGTTTTACAGACAAAATAACTACATTCAAACTAAGTGATCCTTCCTCACGTGCCCTGTCATTTTTTAACCCATGTACCACCAAAAAAACCACGGAGAAAATCCAGCATCCTCTGCCCCGCTTTTCTTTCTTTTCTTCCTTTCTGCTCTATCTTCCCCCACGACCACAAAACAGCTGACTTTGAAAAAAATTCACATTTATCAAGAATCTAGAATCTAGAATCCAGAATCCTAGATACCAAATACTTGAGCCTAGTTTCATCCTCGTTTACATATCGGGAAACCAAAAGAAGGAGAAAAAATGTGTAAAGAGTGGGAAAGTAAATGAAAAGTAGTATTTTAGATAAGCGAAACATGCCTTCAATCAGAGCTATCTTATCACTGGTTAAGCCTTGATGCTCCTCTCTTGACAAAATGGTGGTCTCAAGTCAATTTCCTTTCATCAATTTTTCTCCATATTCCATGGAGCAAGATCTCAAGTTCTCAAGTTCTCAAGACTCAAGAGGGTTATTCGTACATTGTACACGGAGACAATTTTTAGATTATCTTCACATTTTACTCCATTTGAAGTCAGGACTCCCGACTCACGGCGTATGGATTTCTACATTCTACGCAAAATATATGTACGCAGCATTGAAAATACATAGAAAAGGCCTGATTTTAATTTTTTATGCAATGGGTAAAAACATGACAAAACAGTAGAACGTTAAAGTGAACGCCGTTTACAGTCTAGAGTCTCCAGTCAGCAATCTGCCTTAATACATTTCTAAAGGTTGGAGGTTTGGAAGTTTGGAAGTTGGAGGTTGAAGATTCCCTTTAGAATGAAACTAATACTGGAGAGTATCATCATTCAATATTAAACGCACGTACGCATGAGGTTTTTATCCTCCAATTATTGTCTACTTGTCATTTACCAGTCAAATTCAAATTCAAATTTGGATTCCAAGTCAAAGTCAAATTCAAAGTCTAGTAGAAAAGAAAGAGATATGAGATGAGATGAGACAGAAAGTCAGGCTGAAATGGAGCAAGGGAGAGAGACTGTCATGATGTATTGCGTACTTGACCTAGCAAATGAGATGTGACAACCGACGTGCATCATCATACATAGATATTAGATATGTGTCATATGTTTAGTCTAGTCTAGCCTAGTACATAGCCACATTACGCATTACACATTACAGCATGATGTAACTCAAGAAGATGGAGAGATGATGCTACCGATTGCAAGATGTTCACCAGCACGGCACTAGAATCTAGAATCTACTATCCAGCATATATTATGCACATCAAAATCACTTCACTTTCATTTTTTTTGCTTGGTTGAGCCTTCGTTCTGTCGTTCTGTTTTAGGTTTTCAAATGTCTCCAGTTTTTCATCTAATCTTCATGGGTACTGAGAATTGAGAATTGAGACCTGAGAATCTTCAATTCAAGCCCTTAGGACAAAATTCAAGTATCAAACCGAATCCAATTTTCCTGAATAAGTTTGACATTTTTTCCATAGAAATTTGAATTTTGAATAGTTGATGAAAGGGATCGGGTTTATTTTCTGATGATGTAGAATATAGAATATTGAAATTGAAAAGATAATCCATGGAAAATCTATAGATTTTCTCTCATCTATACATTACAAATTACAAGGTTACATAATATTACATATAATGTTCGCATATAAATTCATCAATATCGAGTTATTATTTCACAGATGAGCATCGTTTTCAAATTCCTATTCCGCAAGTCAGGAATCCAATATCCAATGAAAAGATGCTTAATTTTTGTAGCATTTTGAATTTTGAGCGTACTTTTAATTCACATGACATGGTTTATGACAGCACTTCAAGTTCCTAGTTTCTAGTTGTTGAAAATTTAACCCGGATAAAAAAGAGAGTAAAAACATTTTCCTTATTTTCCTGTATAGAGCAAAAATAAAGGAGGTCGGAAAAGACGCCTTGAGAATCCCTATTAATGCTCAACTGAGAGCCACAAAAAATACAGATACAGATTAAAGAGTAAAGAGGGTTTTCAACAACTGTAACAACTTATGTATATGTATATGAATAGCATAGGTTCCGTGATTCATGTAACGTGTTTTATTTCAGCCTACAAGACACGAGACACAAGCCCAAGTTTCATCAAAGTAAGTAATGTGTGTATGGAAAATGGAGGAGTAAAAGTGGGGGAGTATTTACTGTTTTATATTAAAGGATCAGGAAGCTTCTCTCCGGATTATGTAATAGGAGTTGACAACGGAAAAATAGAGTTTTTATACCCATGAAAAAAATTAGCAGACTCCTCGCTCGGTCCGTCAAATCAAATCAAAAAGAAAAAAGTCTCACTATTTTTTCCTTGGATCAGACAGTAGACAGCTAACGGAAATAAGTCAAGGACATACACAAAAACAGAATATACATTCCTAAAATAAATGTACGTTGTGCAATGTGTAAATATATTATACACCATTCAGCATATAATAATATTGTACTTCTGGTCCAAAAATCAATACTTTTCACATGGTGAAAATTGAAAAGTAGAAAATGTTCTTGTGTGAAAATTTTTATTTTCTTCTGTCCATTTATAATTTTAAAATGGCGAATGTAACATACTGCAAAACTAGTTCCAGGAAAGTTATTTTGTTTTGAGTTTTGAGTTTTGGAGTTTCGTGGACTTTGATATTTAAATACTCTGGTACTATAGCACGCAGCATTTTGTGGAAGGTTGTACAATGTGAAATGTAAAATGTACAACTAGGATGTTGTTCGTCATCGTATATCGTATGGCGTACATGTGGAAACTAAGACCGGTGACAAGTAGATGCAAGAGGATTTTATGGGTTTGCTTATAGGGAGCAGTGTGTACATCTTATTTCGACATCCCTGTCACTCTTCATTGAGATGAGACTCATCGGAGGAATCCTTCTCTCTCTCTCTCTCGCTCTCTATTTCTATCTATTTCTCTGTCTACAAAACTTGAGCAGCTAAACCCAAACCAACTCGACCAACTAAAACTAAATCTTTACTCAGCCAGAACTACACATACCCTACCAATGCCAATGCCAATGACAAGAGAAAGACGGAGAGGAGAAACAGAGAACATCCATCTATTCATTGTGTATAATATATAATATATGTAGTATCTATAGATTGTAGACGTACAATATACAATGCACAATAGAGAAAACCCCAGATAGAAAAACCAAGGCAGAAAACAAATGTAGGAGCCCAGAAAAAAAAATTCAAGCTCAACTCTTCCCTCCCATCACATTTCTCAAAATGTACTTAAGTTCATCTTGCACCATAGAATGACACGAAGCCTCCCTTTCGTTTTCTCTCTCTTCATCTTTCATCTTCCATTTTCCATCTCCCTTCAAATACTCAAATGCTCAAATACATGGAGCGAATCGTGGACATATATAATGTACAATGTACATGTATAAACGCAACGTTTATGTTTATTCAGTGCTTGCATTATTCATGCACATTGTTGCTACAGCTCCTTTTCACACACACTCTGTTCTTGTCTCAGGTTTTATTCACATCACCACACAATCTCTACGACGTACAGCGTAAAGTGCACATTGAATATTGAATATTCTATGCAATGTTGGACCGGACTGGACTGTTTGCTGTTCACTGTTCATTGCAGCCCAGTCCAGCGAGTCGTTGCATGTAATCAATAATCACACGTATCAACATTCAACATTTGACCATCATCACTACACACTTTGATGTGATATAATATTATATAAGACATCAGATATAATAGAAAATGGACATCATGATCTATAGTTGCAAGTCCAACTCGTTGCAACACATTCATGCAACGAGCAGACATGTAGAATGTAGATGGACGCACAAAATCCTCTCTTTTAACTGCCACTGACCTCTTCTCTCCTGCAGAACTTGAATTACTACTTGGACCTGTATCTTGTATTGCCAATTATCAATAGATTCAATATATTTAGCTTTAACATCTAAATGATCCTTTATTATAAATCCAAGAAGAAGAATCCTCGTCGTCTTTTTTTATTTTTATGGCACATTGTACATGGGACATGGTAAATGGTCAATAATACATGCTCCTCTGTAAAGGATGATGAAGATGATGAAGTAAGAAATTTACTGGAGATATAAAGCAAGCTCTTGTTCTATTCCTAGAATCTGTAGCATTTAAAATCTAGAATCAAGAATCTAGAGTCTAGAGCCCAGAATGTACACGAAACTCTTGGAAAGATCTTCTTTTTTTAAATACATTGACTAAATGAATACGAAAAAGAAGTCTCGCATCTCGCATTGTTTATACATCTTCCTCACAGCCTGCAATGTCTATGATGTCTGTCTCTGTCTCTCTATCCATCTCTTGTTATGTTTTATGTTTTATGTACATCATAAATAATACAGAGATAGAGTGACTCATCAATAATAAAGCAAGAGGAAAAGAAGAACAAGTTGTACATGGAACTGGTTGTTGATTGGAGGAGAAATATAGAATTCATGAGTGTTTGGAGCTTGGAGTTTGGACGCTTCGGCTCAGGCTCTGGTTTAGACTCCAAAGAGAAAAGGAGAAGACAACGACGACGATGACAAGATGAAGAAGACAAAATACCAAACAAGAGAGAGAGAGAGCTGAGAGAGTTCTCTTGCTTTTGATTCTTTTTTAGTATATAAACCAGACAAGAGAGGCTTTATGTATAGAATTATGGTTGTAACTCGCATACAATATCATGTGCAATGTTCAGCACAGCAGTAATTGAGGTACGTATGAAGAAGAATGGAGAAAAGAGAATAGCTTTAGGTAAAATCCGGATCCATAAAAATGCACCTCGTTAGCATGCTTGCTTATCTTTTTTTGTGTGTCCTTCCTCCTTCATTTTTTTACATGCTCATGCTCCTGCTCCTGATGGGGGTCTCAAAACACAATGCTAACACAATATAAAACTTGATCATTAGTGCAGACAGTAGACAGTAGAGAGGGGAAACTATCTATTAAATGTCAAGTCATCTGCATATCGGAAGTCAGTCCCGTTCGCTCCTATATTGATATATAGGTATATCACATATTACATTATGCTATACAATTTATCGCATCAACTTATTAATAATAAAGGCATGTCGTATGTATGTAGAATGTAGAGCCAGCGACAAAAGTGTAAATGAAATTTTTTTCCCCATGACAAAGTTATACACTTAAAAAATGTCTCAATAAATCCTCACTCGTTTTCTCTTCTCCTGACCTCCAATCTCCAGCACCAGCAAGTCAGTAGTTTCCAGTTTCCAGTAGCCAGATAAACTGAGACTGAGATAGAGACAGAGACAGATACAGGCCAAGATTGAGATAGGAAAGAAAAAATCCTCAATCCTCATGATAACAAAAATTTGAATAAGAAAAACATGTAAATTATTCATAAGGGTACTAAACTTTTGAGCAAATCAGCTGAGGAAGCAGTAAAAGTGAATGTTTTTGTGTTTTTTGTCTCCATTATACTATACAGAGAACAAATCCATGTGGCATTTTATTTCGTCTTCCGTATGCTCAGTTTTTATCTCCTTGTCAATTTTTTGTATACGACGCCTATCTAGAATCTAGAATCTCGATTCTAGATTGTATTTACGGCCACTTCTTCTGACCCAGCAAAAAAATGTAGACGAGACAGACTCTACTTAAACTCTACTTAACATATGTACGTACAACATAAAATGTACAATGTACAACAGAATAAAAATCTAGCCTGATAAAATTTTCTTTTGATAAAAAAAACATGTCGTCTACACAAATTTTGATAGATACGCAAAAGATAGGATATGAAACATGTCCAAAGTCTCTCACTTTTATCACTTTAGTTAGTGACGTTTAGAATGTACCCATGGAAAATGGATGTGATAATAATTTTGCGAGCTGCGACAAAATATCCTGTCCATTTTGTGTACTTTAACATGACATTTAATATTCATCATTCATCAGCTATAGCGGGCGTAGTCTAATTGCTAATTACCTTTAATAAATTTCTCAAGTAAATTAACCTTTACAGAAAGATGAATTCGCCTATTGCATGAGCAACTTTGTACTTAATCACCTATTACTTTCACCATGTTTTTTACTACAATGTTCTTTATTAATAAAAGCCCCAATAATGGACTGTGTAAAGTCTAAAGTCTAAAGTCTAGTCATACATGAGGATTTAAATCGAGAATATCATAATGTATTGTTATACAAACTGGTAAAGAAAATTAATTTGCACCATGTATTTACACAGGCGTAGAAATTACACGAGCAATCAAGTCAATGAACACTTTATATTGTAGATTGTAGACTGTACATAGTATTGTGTGTAGTTTTGAAAATGTCATAAATGACTAATTATGGCAAATTAGGTGCACATACATACATGCATAAAAAACCTGGATCATGTTTGAGATACAAGGTAGTGAGATATTAGTATGCGATAGACAGCCACGTTTCAAATTCGTATTCGTATTTTTACAACAGTACCGATGATGATGAATGTGACCCCACGTCCGTACACGTAAGTACGATATACTAGGACGACCTGTATAAAAAGTACCTTTCATGCGACATGTACAATGCACAATATAAAGAACATGTCTCCACGACGTTCATAGAGACATCATGAAAGGGAAAAGAGAAGCATACACGTGAGCAGTGAACACTGAACACTGGTCGTTTGTCGTCACCATCACCATCAACGTCGCCAGTTTCAGTTTTAGTCCCAACTCTACATTCTACATAGATTCAACCGACTGGTGTAGGATGTAGGACCACGATGATCACTACCAGCTTTTACTTTTTGTTTCTAGTTTCTACAGCTTTAACTTTCCGTTCCGCCACGGATTCTACAGGAGTGTGAGCACGTAAAATAATTAAGGAGACCAAAGACCTTTTTCCTTTTTCTTGGGCGGAATTCTGGAAACTTTTCCACCCTGTGAATTCTCTCTCTTGTTTTTATGTTCTAAGTGTATAATGTATACTTTTGACTTTTGACTGCTGTTGCAACACACAAAATCTAGTCTGTCATTCCAGGCTCATTTACTTACTACCTTATTTTACATACATACATAATGTATATTATATTGTATGTCTACTTGGAAAAAGGACTACAGACTACAGCTGATTCTAGTACTACTGAAAGTCACAATCTGCCGAGTGTACAATGTTAATGTATGTATTTCTATGTGAAATATGCATACTGAATACGGCCTTATATATATAATACACACTCATGGAACATGGAACATAAACACTTTTCATTACTGCCCTTGATTGTATAACGTCGGGCTCAAATCTGTTGTGTACATGTACAAGTAATAATAATATTATATGCATGCATGTACAAAGCATTCATGGTATCAGAAAGTGTGTATCAAGATCATATCACTGACTATGACTTTGGTTTTGACTCCGACTCGATTACAAGCACTCGAGTATAGCACCATTCACAACAACCTTTTGTTATCGTGAGCTCAACTACAGTACCAAGTGAATAAAGTTTGAAGGATATACATATAGATTATAGATGTGTGAAGTATGCAAGCATATGTACGCAGTAAGTAAGCGAATAAAAAACTATACTCAAGTTCAACTCCACTCAACTCAACTTCTGACTAACACAACGCAGATGTACTGAAATGAAAAGACAGAGAAAGAGAGAGACGAAAACAAAATTACAAAGTTTCTTCACTTCACAGCTAATTACAGGATCAAATTAGATCCTAAAGAAGAGAGCAAGGGGCAAAAGGTAACCGACTCTCTAAAAACCAAAACCATAGAGCTACATCGTCCTCTACAGTCTACATGTTTTTCACTTTGCCAACCAACTTTTATGCTCACCCTCTCTTTCTTTCTCTCTCGTTCTCTCCCTTTTCTTCGGTATAATTATCCGTTGCAAGTTGAAATTCTCGAGATTCGAGATTGACCTACACCATTAGAGTATAGCTATGTGATATGTAATACGATACCATATTATTATTAATATGCACTCATACAACAAACAATACAAAATGCAATACAATGCATCTAACATACAAATATTACACAATCAATACAATGGTCTTTATTCCACTATACCTCATATCTAGTATCTAGTGTTGTAATAATTATTAAGGTAGAAATGGTATATCTCCTACCTGGAAATTAAAAACATAATGACACGCTGGAAAAATACTCACAACTAAATATTTCTTAGAACACACAACTATTATCCAAACTCCAAACTCTAGACTCGAGAATCCAAACCATACAAAGAAAAATAGCGCAGCTTCAAACTTCAAAGTAATACATTTGTATATGACTGTTATTTTTTATTATACTGCCCTATATATGTTTTTGACATATACCTGCAAACTGCAAAAGATAAAATTCATGTTTACTGCAGTTTGCAGTACAGTGCGAAACCTCTTTACTCGTTACTCTTCACATTCAATTGTCATTGACCACCAAGAAACGAAATGTGGGTAATTCATACGTACCAACGTTTTAAAACAGACCGACACCGAACTTACTGTCTATAATAGCGGTAAGGAATATGGTGGAAATGGAATTACGCAAGTATGAGATAAAAATTATTATTATTATTATTATGGTAACATGAAGAGAAATGAAGAATTGAAATTCTAGTGATACGATTAGGAAAACGTTTATTTATTATTATAAACAAAGCAGCCATTAAAAAGGATTGTTGAAATTTCTGCTCTAAAATTCGAATAATTTCATAATAATACCGTTGGCGTGATACTAATAAATTAATACCATCCGTAATTCATATAAACAATAAAAGTTTATCTGTGAAGAAAATCGCCACATCATTTTTTTACTTAGGGAATAAAAGATGAAAGAAAGACGGCTGAAACAGCTAGAAAGAAAGAAAGATTGAAAGGAGACGTGATGAAAGAACAGGAACCAAAAGTTTGAAAGGACAAACTAGAAAAAAGAAATAGTAAGGAGTTCCATCATCCAAAATCCACCATGAAAGAAAGGCATTAACTAGAAACTAGAGAAAAGTTATTTTATGATGGGAAACAGCAAAATATTTGCTTTTATTTCTTCATGTTTTGTTGTATTTTCTCTGTTCTGTTCTATTGTGTTATATTATGTCTCACGTGTGAACAGTTTGCACTGTGTGCAAAACATGATAGAAAAGTAAACAAGAAAATAGACATTTTATAAGGAGATAAACATTTTCAGAGATGATTATGGATTACATATTATATAATACATATGCGTATAAAAATGAGAGTTGCAAATAAAGTTATAGTCTAGATTCAAGAAAGAAAATACACAGCCAACACTTACATTCATGCTTATCTCTACCCACTTAAAAGCATCAATGAAATAAACAGTTATGAAATGGAAAAGGCACTGTTTGCCGTTTGCCGCAATTTCCCTTTTTTGTCTCCATTCTGTAACTAAAATCTCTATGCATTTGAAACGGTGCACAATATACAATTTAGAGTGTACGGTATACAGTGTAGACCCACAATAACAATTGAGCTACATCCCGCTTTAACATCATGGCTTTATCAACATGAGGAATCCAGAATCCAGCATCCAGCAGAGAATTTAATCCGCTCGGGTAAGAATCCTTCTAACCCATTTTTCTTTTTCTTTTCTCTACCGCCAAATTGCGAACGAAGTTCTAAACTTTAATTGGGGACGGGCAGAGAGTGAAATGGCAAATGTTCTCCAGCTGTCTAGAGTCTAGATTCTAGATTCTAGAGCCTACATAGAATACGATATAAAATATAAAAAAATGTCATCATGGGTGTACCACGAACACTGAACATTGAACATTGAACGTTGCTTTCACAATCACCGACCGCCATGTCAAGCAACCCAACCTAAAGGAACGAAAAGCTACGACATTTTAGTTTTTTACTACAACATAATGATGTGTTGACAGTGAACACATAGTCACATCATAGTCAACTTTCAACTTGAACTTACTTTTAGATGAAACATACAACGAACAATATAAAACGTACGACTGACAACATTCTCTCAATTCTCAATAGCAGAACCCTTTCTCTTTGGTGAAAGGGTTTGTGGTGTGTGATGATGAATCTTTTTCTGAGAATGTTGTACTGTTCCCGCTCTCCTTCTCTGATGTGACTGATATTGTTTTTTTAAGATATTTGTTAGTTGCATGTTAGTTTTCTGTCCTGTTGTTGTTGTTGTTATTGTTATTATTATTATTAGTTTCTTGTTCTGTTGACAGGATGGAATTGAGAGGGAATCGGGATGGAGGTAGCTATACATAAAGAGACTAGAAACTATACAAACAAAAAATCAAAACCAAAGCCAAAGTCATGTGTACAGGATACAGGACAAAAATGTACTTTCCCCATTTCATCTCACGTTTAGAAATTTGGAGGAGACAGAAAGGATTACGAATACGAATCCGAATACGAATGAGAATAGCAATAGTCCACATGGAAACAGAAAGAGGGACAGAGATGCAAACCGTGGCCGAGAGTAAGCGTTGGATCTGGAGTTAGGACAACAGATGCGGTTTGAAACTGAACAAGAGTCTAAAACCTAAAGCCCGGTTCCGGTTGTTCTTGGCTTGCTTGTTTGGTTTGGTTTAGTCTGGTAGGAGACGTATGTTTCATAGAATATAAAACATATAACATATGAAATGCGGAAGGAAATGAACGAAACGAACGGGCAGTCAGAGCATTTTGGACAATATTTCATCGGAGCCAAAGGAAGGCAAAGAAAAATGTACCATAGTCCTATTTCACATTTGAACCATTCTTTATATATTATTCCTTTTGGTGACGGCTGCAGTATGGTATGGCATGGCCGTGTATGGTACGGAATGGTATTCGTATTCTTACTCTTACTCTATGGTTAGTTTCTTGTTGGTTGGTCTGGTAGCTGGTTGCTGTCTATCTATATGTCTGTCTGTCTGTTTGTCTGTCTCTCTGCCCTTTTGCTTGTTGTTTGGTTTAGTTGGTGCAATAGGACTGACACTGTGCAAGTGTATGTGTAATGGGTAGAAAAGGCGAAATTTTTACACATGAAAAATGAGGGAAAAAAGAAAACGACGCCTCTTTTGCTTTCCTTTCTTGTTATTCTTCCTCTCTCAACTCCCTCTTCTTTTCTTTTTCTATTTCTTCCTCTTCGTCTTCTTTATCCTCCGTTTTCTTATGCGTTATTGCTACACTCTACACTCTAGATTCTACATTCTACACTCTACACCCTGCACTTTTTTATACAGATATAATATATCTTTCCTCATTGTATGCAGTCTCTTTTCTTCCTTTCCTACTTTTTATTCTGTTTATTTTGTAGACAACTATATCTCAGTTTTCAAACATACAACACGGCTTGGCATTTACGTATACATGTATACATTGAAACACTGTGGCTGGTTTCATTTTTTTCATCTTTCTGGTTAGAATATGCATATTCTCATGTGAGTCTGAGAACTGAGAAGTGTATGTTGTATGCTGTATGCTGTAAGTAAACTACAGCGTGCAGGAGTCTCTTCTATTTTGTAAAACGCAAACCCTCAACTGCAAATGTTCCATCCACAATCCACAAACTACTCTAAATTCTAAACTCTACACTCCACAATCTAGACTCTACTCTCTACATAGAATCTGGATGCACTGTGAGCATTTTGTTTCATGGAAGAGCACTGGAGAGCTTAAACTCTAAAAAGTTGCCTTGTACATTGTACATTGTACCTCCTTCGCTTTATGCATGCAGCTATCAGCTATCCAGCTATTCATACATACACAATACACAATACACATACTATCTCTTTTTTCATGTTCATGTCAACTACTGCACTGCTTGCAGTAGTTGTATGAGCTCAGCTCACGTTGAAGTTTCATCTGAAAAGGAGGAGAAGCACCCGAGAAAAAAAAGCTTTTGTTAGCAGAGAACAAAGAAGACCCCGACTTGTTCTATTTTACTCCTTTTATTCCTCCTGTATTTTCTTATTCCTGTGGTATAACTGCTAAGATTACTCTCTGTACGGACACTTATAAAGAAAGAAAGAGAGAGAGAGACGTGCATGTGAGAAAACAGAGTGGTATGGTATGGTATGGCATGGATGAATGTGGCAGTTTCAAAGTGAATGAGACAGTCAAGGAAAAGAGTTTAAATGTACACAGTACACAGTATACACTATACACGGATGTGAAAGGATCCTTGTATATTGTACATTGCACACACTGACACCACAACACAGCACCACACATACAACATACAACTTTAGATACAGTAAAACTAGAATTGGAAAGAGCTGCGTAAAACATACAACAAATAACATATAAGAGTTTATGTACAGACAAATGCAAATGGCAGGGAATACAAAATTTCCAGTACAGCTAGATGCAAGATGCTGAATGCTGGATGTAACTGTGAGGTAACTTTGCCACTGTACTTCTTCCTTCCATTCTTCATCTACCTACAGCCTACATGTATGTCTTATCCTTTCCTCGTTCATTTCATTTCTTTGACTCCATCCACCACACCAAATACACAATCCACGCGACAGTTTGACTCATCCTTTAAACCACAATAACTTGTAACTACTAACTATTCGCACCTCCTTAGTCTTCACTGTACACTTTCGGTTTTCATCTTCTTTTCTCCTCAACTTTGTTTTTAATATATGCGTCAGCCTGTCTTCCTCTCTTGCTCTACTCCTGTCTTTGGCGTTGTCCTTCTCTTTGTCTCGGCATGTCACTAGACTCTAGACACTAGACAGGACGAGACACTTTGTATACAAATTAAATTTTGTTAATCTTCAATTCCTACTTTGTCTTTCTTCCACACTTCATCCTTCATACCTGTCCCTTTTCAACCACTGACAAATCACATTCGTATCCCGCAAAATAGTCAAAGACTCAAAGAGACAACAAAATTCAGCTTTCTCCACAAACATATCCAATGGAGTAAGTAAATTAAACAGAAATTAGAATAGGGATGCATCGTCGAGCCTAAAGTAAAGTAAGCGGTGCACACTCGGAAAAAACAATATTTTTAACTCCATGATAACATAAAAGTTAACTTGATATCATACGAAAAAACCGATTTTGTATGTGATTTGGAGTTAACTATCACGTAGTCATGCCCCAACTACAGATACTATTAAAAATTGTCTCAAGTCACCCCGACGCAGTGTTGCCAAATTGGGAATTTTACTCCAAATCACATAAAATGACTGTCCATTTAACGTGATGTACTGTAAAACAGTCGAAATTTCATGTGACAGCACGTAAAACGTATGGTATTCGTACTGTTGGGGCATGACTACGGTATCTTTTCTCTCTGTGTGGTAGATACTAGATACTATAGATACTAGACACTAGATGCATGAGCAAACTCTAAAATTTGGGGATGTGGAAGCAAAAGTTTGTTGTACACTTTTGTTCCACCATGTACAAACTACAAACCGACTAGCAAATAAATATGTACATGGAAACATGTATTTTGTATTTTGTATTTTGTATGCTGGGTGCAGGATGCAGGGAATGTTTATGGTCGTTTTAAAAGACTTTTAATATGAGCACGATACGGAAGACTGGGAAATTATAGAATAATGTTGGTTAAGTGAAACAATAAAAAGTGTATAAAAGTGATTTAAATTGTGCAGCACCACCGAGGGAAGTAAAGTGGAGGAACAAGTGAGACACAACCAACCAAACAAAGTACAGTTGAGTACAGTACAATACAGTACAAAATGCAGGCTCAGGATATCTACTTAACTCTTTCTCCTTTTCTAACCGACTCCACTGGAAAACTCCAACTCCAACCAGAACTCCACTAGAGCTAGAACTCGACGCGATGCGACTCTCGGTTCTCGGTTCTCCGCTCTCAACTCTCAACTCGACTCAACTAAACCTCACAACTTTTCTTTCCTCGTCTTATTTTTTTCTTGTGGATGCGGATACTATCTTCTTCTTCTTTTAAATCTATTTCTTTTCCCTTGTTCCTACTTTTCTCCATTCTTGTTCTTTTCTTCTCCGTCTTGTTCTTCTTTCTTTTCTCCTGCAGTTTAATGCCTGTTGGCCTCCTAATTCTACTTTACTTTCGGACTCAATATAAATGCTCTGTCTGGAATCTGGAACCTGGAAGTGGAAGAAAAGTACATACAGACAACTGAAGAGAAAATACCCGACCCAACCGGATCTGCACACAAGATTTCCCCTATGTACAGATAGTACTTACAGTTTGAAGATCGCTTTGTGTATCTTTCTACTTTCTACTTTCTACTTGTATTTTGCAAATACCTACAACAATACAACTAAAATCTATACCTATTTTTAGCATTCTATCTACCTCGTGTATTGTGTATACTACTGTAGCGATGCAGCTAAAAATCCAGAGCTTCCAAGATTCCAACTTGAATGCCTTAAGCTTCCCTCACAAGAAATTTTCCAGCTTCACTGAAACCTATACCCTATACATAAAAGCATGAGAACTGTGAACGGATCAAAGAGAAAAAAAACCAGTGTTCTAGTATCTAGTGTTCTGTAGTCTGTATTGTATCCACTAGCAACAATGTCAATTACACGCAGGTATCTTATCTTATCTTTACTCATTGTTACATGTTTTTAATTGTGGATTTTTTTTATAACTTTGCTGAGAATTTTCACGTCGAATGTCGAATGTCGTTGTCATGTGATGTCAATTTGTCATGGAGTTTGGAGTTTGGAGTTTGAAATTTTCTTTTCCAGGTCAAGTTTCAGATCTAGATAGATCTGATAGCTCTTAATGTACACATGATACGGATCACATGTATTATGTATATGTACATGGACTAATACATTAGTCAAATGGATAAGATAAGATACACATCTTTAGAAGGTTACGGCAGAGGAATGATCCACTAACCACAAAAACCTTCCTTTTTCATCCTATTACCCTGTCCACTTTACAACGATGTGAGAATGAGAGAGTAACTGACGTGGAACATAATGAAAAGCCCACTTTTTCAACTTCTTCTTTGCAATAAATGTGAGGAATATAATAGACAAGAGAGAGAAAAGGTTGTTCATCGTACATACATATCACGATCCAGTATCCAGTATGCTACGGGTACAATGTACAATGTACAGTGTAAAATGGCCCATATAATTTAACACTATAAATACATACTATTATTACTTCACAGGGACAAGAACTTTTTGGAGGCGGAAAAAAAGATTTCTTGTAGGTATTATTTATATGTGATATTTTCTCCCAAATTTTCCATTCTATATTCTTTATTCTGTACACCGGAATTCAGTCTCTACTGTATTTTTCATTGAAAATAATATAACACATAACCGAATAATATACAATGTTCTATATCCCATTCAACTTGAAGCCGAAGCCAAGACCGAGACCCAGGTTTCAAGTTGAAAATTACATAGCATCTATTATTATTCCTATAATCTAGACTGTAGACTGTAGACTCTAGACTCTAAACTGTAGGTTCTAGACTCTCGACAGACAGAACGATGGACGGATACATGAGAGCAAACACATTATTACACGTTGTGGATAGTGTGCACAATGCACATGATTTCACATACAATATACAAGTAACAAGGGGCTTTAATGTTATTGTGAACTGTAGACCCTTAATGACAATAGCATTCACTGGCATCTAACATCTAGCATCTCGTGAGTTTACATGCACAAACAACCACTCTTCTTTTTTACACTACAGAACACGAAGGAAAGAAAGGAAGGAAGAGAGCGAGAGAAAGAGAGAGGCCAAACCAAGATACATAATTCCTCCTCAAAAGCTAATTCCAATTTAAATTACACAAAATAAACACAACAAGGTCCCGAGTCTCTAGTCTAGATTCTAGATTCTAGAGTCTTGAGTCTTGAGTCTCGAGTCTCGAGATTTCCAAAAAAGTAAAGTAATGGATGGAAACTGACAGAAAGTAGAACAAACTCATCTCGAGAAAGTATAAAAATATAATTTAGGTGTCATTTTATGACACGTACACTCCTCTCTTCTCCTCGTCTAGAATCTAGAATCTAGAATATGGAATTTGGGACCATACAGAATATAGAATCATCTCTATTTCTTTTATTCCCTTTCCTTTAGTTGTTCTCTTTCTCTCTGTGTGTATATACATATTTCTTTCTGGCTTCCTTACTCCTTATATTTTCTTCTTCTTCTTCTCCTTATTTACTGTAGGAAACTACTTGAAAAATTTACACATTACACATCGTCCTCCTCAAACACACTACTCATTTTCACTTTTGTGTGAAAAATAATAATGGACTTCCAAAGAAAATAGTAGAGGATAAGACAAATTTTCTATTTTTCTACCTCCTACGTTTAAGTTTCAAGCTTTTAGGCTCTTTTTTTCTTCTAGTTTTGTATTTTATACTTACTGCAGTTCAAGTATTTTTCTCTTTCATAAAGAATTATATTCTTTACTCTTTACTGTTGAAATACAAACACAAATAAAAACTTTGTAGTTAAGGTTTTAATGAAACACGTCATGTCCCGTATTACATAATGTGAAGATAATAGCGGATAATTTACTTCAATGTTGTCCAACAAATTAGTGACAAAAACAAACAATTTTTTTGGGGATAAGTCCTTCTTTTAAATTAATATTTATTATTTACAAGACATGATATTTTTTGTGTACTTGGATCTTGGATTTTACTTGGATTTACAAGAATTCCTTGAACAATTCCTAAAAGAAGCGTAAATAAATATATTTATCGATTAATTATTATTCACAGACATGTGCCTTAAGCTGAAATGTCAATTATTAAGGTAGAATAGAATCATCATCTGAAATCAATTTCCCAGTTGACAGATATTGTATCACATTCACATGTGTGTATGAATAGGAAAAGCAATCTATTCCAATCCTCATGTTTCTTTCTTTCTTCTTTCTTTGTATAGTTTATCGTTTGTTAGGGACTAAGCAAAGAAGGTCCAAGTATGGAGCATGGACTCGTCATGTCCATTCATTCATAGCCATTCCATTCCAGATTCGACTATGGAATATATTGCAAATGGAAGTAAACAAGACTGAAAGGGTGTTAAATCTAGTGGAACAACTGGGTGGCTTTCTGGAGAAATATTTCCAAGGGAAGATGGAACAAGAAAGAGAAGAGAAGCTGGAGAAGAACACGAGGTTTTGCATTCCTTTCATCCATCCTCCATCCTCCATCCATCTTTATATATATCCATGTACGTCTATTGCCTTTTCTATTACATTAGTGAATCCAACCTCAGATTTCCGCTCGTTGATTCCTCTATTAGTGGAAAGATTTGGAACGGAAAATACTTCCCCGTGTAGGTATACAATATACAGACAAACAAACAACAATGACTACTTGCCTACATATTTTATGTACATTATATAAGCATTGTGTATTGTGTATTATGTATAATGTAGTCTACAGTCACTCTTCGTTCTGTGTAAATTTCAGCTACACTTCTGATTCTGCTGCTTTTGTAAACTGTAGACTGTGATATTTTAATGTTATATTTTATGTGAAATTCTATGAATATTATACATTACACATATTTAATTACAAGTTTGAAAAAACCACTGTCTTGTCAAGAATAGGTTTCCCGACCCATTTTTTTCTTCCTTCATCATGCTTCTTCATTTTTTTGCTGCTGCTAGCATTATGCATTGTATATTGTGTATTTTGTATATAGGTAATTTAGCTTGAGACTCGAGACTTGAGACTTGAGACCTGAGAGTTGAGACTCACGTCGCCTGGAGTCTGACTTGAAATTTTCTCTTCAAATTTAAGTTTCATCTTTCAATTACAGTAACTATGAATAGAGTCAGCCAGGGAGAATGATCACACAGGAGTGACTAGCTTTTACTTATAGATACTTTCACGTATACAAGTATACAATATACACACATTACATCCAACATCAAGCACCAAACATACATTTTACACTGAAAAAAGATACGACGTGTAAAGTATGATGATGACGATGACGATGAGTGAGAGTTAAAAAAGGAAATCAGATAATGAATTATATGCTAACATCTTAACTGTGTGAGTAGAATTTCAAGAGACATTTCCTTCCAGACAAACCACAAATCCCGTATTAAATGTACCGTATGCTGTGTGTTGTGTTGTGCGCTGTTGCTACACTTTGAAAGTAGAACAGAGAGTAAGCAGCTGTATACTGGATACCGTATAATGTATACTTATAAGAAGAAGCCTTGAATTTCACCTTACATTTTACCCCATGTTTTTGAACACACATGATTGCATTGCAAACACATTATTTATTACTATTATTATGATTATTATTACTATCCATAATATCTATGTATACTGTGTACTGTATAATATAGTCTCAAATTTCAAACTTGTAAATCCAATTTTCAAATAAATCCAGGATCAAATAATAAATCTAACAAAGGTGGCCATACGCCATGTGTTATGGGCTATGTCATATGCGTAAAACTGGAGCCGAATATTATATAAAAAACAGAATCAAAATGCATTTTTAAATAAAATACTTGCGACAGACCAAGTCCGAATACCAAATACCAAATACACAAAAACCGAACCTATGCTGCATACTGAATACATGCTGAGTTTATAGTATATGGAATAGAATGTATATAAGCGCATACATCTATGCATCCTATTTGTGGTTAAACTCAACATGTTCAGTGGTGCTGCTGCTACTTCTTCTGCTCTTCTGTTGCTTCTGCTTGTGACCGGCTAAACTTTACGAGTATTCTTTTATGGAATTATATGAAATACGAGCCGAGAGTTAAAGCCAAAATTTCACCCTGAACCCAGTAAGCACTGTATGCTGTATGCTGAATGTTGTATGCTGAATGAAATAGCATCTCATAAACACCCATGGATATAAGTATGTAGGTAAATATTGTGAAAAAGTCTTATCCTGCTATAGTATAATAATAATATGGCTGAATAATATCCAAGGCATAAGGCATTACATAGATACAAATGTTAGAAATGGGAAACTGGAAAATCATATGTTTGCCTAATATCACATGTGGATTTCTTTCCTCTCTCTTTCTCTCTCTGTTTTCGATGAACATATTCATATTCAGATTATTATTTGTATATCATCACTACTAGACCAAATCCAAACTACCAACTATTGGTTTTCCCTGACAATCTAAAAAGAAAGTCAAAGAGTTTGAATACCAAGAATCTAAGCTAAAGACGAAGATGAAGAACAAGACAAAGTTGAAGTTTTTATATTTATATCTCAATGTTCAATTTTCAATGCTCAATGATCACTGCATAATAGAGAAGAGTCAAGTAGAAAAAATAAGGGTAAATACACGTACAATGTACATTGCACATACATGGACATCAAATTTATGACTAATACATAAATAAATGAATGGATTGGTTAGAGAACGAATGGAATAGGACAGGAAGGTGTGTCAGTGTAGACTGCAGAGTCTAGATTCTAGAGTGTGGATTGTAGATCCAGGAATATTTCAGTAACGATGAGGAGAAAGAGGTAGATAGATCCCCAACATGGCCTGGTTGGGTTTGCACTCCAACCAAGATAATCCGATTTATAGAAACACATCAACATAATATCGAATATCGATTGAGCATATAAATTCATCTGAAGGGTGAAATAGGATCTCAAATCCATCATAGCAGGATGAAAAACCCCTACCGTTCCGTACTCCATACATATCACAATATTATAGACACACATCATCATATCCTGGCGCATTTTACATGGTACATTGTACACATCAGGAAAGAAACTCAATCGTTCCATCTTTAACGTGCATACATATTATATGTATAATACTTCCTCTGTCTCTTTCCCTTTTTATTCATATTCATAATATGATATAATATGATACATCCAATCTGCATACAAAATGTAGGTAATGTGTCATATGTATCCGCACACCACACATCAAACCGTACACTGTAAACACGCATTTCCCTCACATATAATAAAGTTTTGGGTTTTGCTTTGGCGACACCACAATTTATATCCTATTACTTTCGTCGTCAGCATCACAGCTTTAGTCAAATTTTCCTCCAACTTGAACCTCTTTACATAACTTCCAACTGTTCATCCATATAATACATAATACACAAATACATAAGCCAGCATACATACATACACAGATACATACATTTATTTACATTACATTACATTGCAGCTGGCAAAGTTGAAGCAAATTTATCTATATTATTTTTTATACATATAATATCCATATCGAATGCCGAATGTTGATACGGTATAAAAAATCATCCATCTCTTTATTTTATATTACTTTGAAAATAATTTATAGCACACGTGAGATTTTAGATACATTTGTACATAGGGTGCGGTGCAAAAAGTTACAGACACCATGTTTTTTGGCCATAACTTTTTTTCTATTTTAGATAGATCCATGCGCTTTTAGTATGTTATGTAGCATGCCAATTTACGATTCTGTTGAAAATTTTGTCCATATCGGTGCAGTAGAAACCGAGAAAACGTCAAAAATCAAAAAAGGGCTGTAGCAAAAAGTTAGGGACACTTTTACTGTTTTCGGGATAATTCGGATTTTTTAGGTGAGAAAAATATTTTTGTGTACAGGCCAGCTAGCTGGATGTCTCTGAGACGTGCATGCCAAATTTTGGCTCACTATCTCAAAAACTGTGGACTCTAGGCAAGAAAATGTAAAATTTTTCAATTTACATGTAAAGTAATGGGGAAATCATGAGTTTGCAAAGTTTTTGGCCCACAAAAAAAACTCTTCGAACGGATCCTCGCCAAACTTGGTAGAAACATGTAAAACAAGCATGTGTAAAAGTATTTAGAAGATCCAAGGCCTACCTACAA
>JAQGBH010001395.1:0-33012 GCA_034698265.1 Sminthurinus aureus | reverse complement strand
TGGTCGTTTCAGCAAACACAGACATTAGTTACTTTACAGAAAATCTGTTGCTATGGATTTCGTAACTAAAGAAAAAGAAAGTTAAACTCTGTGCGTAGAATCTAGAATCTAAATTCCACACAATCAAACTACGTTGTCAAACAAAGTAAACAGAAACGTGATGGATTCATCCAACGTCACACGACTTTTATAGACGCACATTGTTCAAATAAAATACACAGTGTACAATAATATATAATAGTTAACAAGTTTGATGAAAAGACGAGGGCAAATTGAATACGACCGTTGTCAATAGTGACATGACATGACATTGACTCATTACTCGAGGCTCAAGGCTCATCACTTTCGGTAATAATACTCAAAATAGTAGACGCAGACAACGACAATGACAACGACAATCAAAATGAGGACAAAGTCCCTGACAATGACAACAAGACGGATGTACTGGAAAAAGTTAATAAAAATCTCAAAAAAGAGGTTGAAATATCTGTAAATCTCAACCAAACATGAAAATCAAAAATAAAAAGTTGGATTTCTAATATCTAGTATCTAATGTTTAATGTGCGATAGGAGAAAAGTGTGACAGTCATTGTACAATGTGCAATGTACACAAGAGAGGATGTGATATTGAACGTGGAGCATGGGGCATGGGATATGAGATGACGGAGGTGCTCGAGGAAGAGATATTATCCATTGAGTTGTGAAGGATGGAAGGATGACAAAAATTGGGATTTGAGCTGGAAGAGAAGAAAAAGGAACGAGTTGAAGTTGGAGGTCGTGAAATGGAAAATCTTGTGTCAATAGACCAGAGTTCATATTTCATTTTTCATGGGATTCATTCAACTTTTATGATCTCACCAAAAATTCAATAGTCAATAGTACAATATATAGTCTATGCTCCAAGTCAAGTCTATATGCACTGTAGTTTTTAAGGATGGTAGCAGAGATGCTATAAACTACATAATATTACATATTAGAAGTTACATATATCATAATATGCTGCTGATGTGGAGTTGTGCTGCCTTCTGAATTTTTTTGGATACTCGACTTGGATACTATCGGTCACGAGTATCATCTGATTTATGATATTATAATGGATATGATGAAGTGTATAGAGCATTGAGTATGGAGTATGGAACATGAAGATGAAGCATCGAGTACAAACTAGAAAGTACAAAGAAAAAGATTGGGATCAAAGTCCAAAGAGAGAGATTGGAGTCTGTCTCCAGTCTTCATAAATGAACTCAATAACTTCATTCCCCATATCATATCAGATAAATTATATCACTCCTGAATTTAAGAGCAAATAAAGATACCAAGTACCTATTCGGATATTATACACTGTGCCACGTACAGTTTTAAACGAACAAATCAGCTATTTGATAACTGGCTTTGGGGACACTCATTAATTTTGGATTTGCCACTGATTTTCTATGGTATTCCAAATTCCAAATTCCAAATAAAAGATCCAGTACATTTTACATGTTCCCAAGCCTGGATAAATACACAAAATATTTTAATTGAGAATTGAGACGCTGCAGCTAATGCTCATTGTGTATTGCAGCAAATATTTGCTGTCCCGTCGTGCTTTAAAATTTGCTTGTCGAGTTTTCAAAAATTCAAAACTCAAAACTCTACATGATACAAAAGCTTTCGGTTACTTGTTCATTACACAGCGCAAACCTTGTAAAAACGCTGAGATTTGCTTTGTTTTGATGTGAATGTTACACAATGGAGAATGCAGACGCTTCACTGCACATTGCACATTTGCACACTGAACAAATCTGTGTGCCTTGATATTTGATTGCACCATCCAGCGTCCTATGCAGTATTTTTCATTTCAAAAGAAAACAACAAAGGTAGATTGTTTATTTTATGTGGTTTGATGTACATAAAATCTGTGGATGTCTGCCTGTGCAATGTGCAATTCAGATGCATTGTAGATATGCAAATCCGTGGAAACGTATATAAAATCCAAATAGAGTGCAAATCTTGCATTTGACATGGCACAGATGCATTATTGACGTTTTTCCCAACTACAAAGAAAAAATGAAGGACATGTTTCAAAAACAGTTGTAACTCTACTTCAATTAAAATACAAAATATTTTCCCTTTTTTCAACAACCTTGCTGAACAACTTGATGAGTGATGAAATCCACTTGTTGTAAATACATATTAACGTGTGCAATAAAAATACGCACATAAATTATAAATTTTTACTGTCCACCAGAAGGAAGATGAAATTTCAAAGGTATTTTTTAGCAAGTTTGAGCCTTGAGCAGCATAAAAGCAAAGAGTAAACGTAAAACATCAATTCTGTTTGTAGGTACTTTGGATCTTTGTCTAGATTCTAGATTCTAGGTTCTAGTTGATGCCATAAATTAGGATGAAGTATTGTTCGTATTACGTCCAAATCGAAATTTCATGGTGGCTTTTACTCTACTTTTTGAAAGAATTTATTATGGGACAACATTGAATTATGTTCTTTTGAAAAGGTTCCAAATACCAGGCTCCACACCGTCACCTTGATATTTGTTACTTGATACATTTAGATTCACGAGAAAAAGCAACTCGAACAGTTCCAGCCTTTGCATTTGAAATTTGAACCTTCCAATGCACCTTTTTTTGGTTCCCCATTTTATGTGTTTGCATAATATGTAAATTTACACACATTTCTCATTTGTGATGGCCAGGATAAATTTTGGATCTTGGAGACAAGACTAAAGAAGACAATACTTCTCCACCTTCAATCTACAATATCTGTCTTCTACCATCTACAATCTACAATCTACAGTCTACAGTCTACTTTCTATCTTCCGGCAATCTGTATATCAATCCAGGGCTAGAAGTTGTCGAATCCAAATGTGGCAATAAAATCAAAATGTGTGACGTGTGATGAGCCAGACCAATACTAGCCAAATGAACAGCTCTTTGAAAAAGTCAATGCATCGTCATCGTCATCAGCACCAGCATCATTCTGTAGTGGTAGCAGTGGCAGTATTAGTAAAACGGTCCAATCTAGAATTCAAAGAGCGTCTAAAATTCTTTCGCTCCCTCTTTCTTCGGAATTCAAGTTTCCCGTTCTCTTCTACTGGAGTGATGTGGTTTGTGGATGGTGGGAGTTTTCATCAAAAAGAGGAATTTATTCGTCTCCTAAATAAATTGGCTTGACTTTCACAGTCTATAAATCTATTATTTTATCCCTGTCTGCGACTCTTGATATTTTATTCTGAATATACCTTCAGACGTATATATGTACAATGTCTACATTCTGTGTACAGGATGTGCATATTTGTTCAAGGTTCAAGGGAACGAGGTATGTCATCTCGCTCATTTTTCCATATTCATATAACTGTAGAGTGTAGAATGTAGAGTGTAGAGCGGCTAACTGCTGTGCATCTTAATGTGCCAAAAATAGACGATCGTCACCACAAAAGTGGATTTATATACATACTTTTTAGGATGTACGATGCACAAAATATACTGAACGCTGAAGACTGAAGAGTGAAGAGTGAACAAACATGAATAAAACTGTCTAGAACCACTCAATCCAACAAGCAACTAGAAACTCGAGACTCGAGACTCGAGACTCCGTCACACCGCAAGACACCAGAGATGATGAAATACGCCTCTTGAATCTTGAATCCAATAACACAAGTAATTCCAGTAAAAGGACAAACAGAAAGAATGGAATAAGAGATGAAAAAGTGAAATAAGACGATGACAAACGGATCTAGAAGCTGGAATCCATATTATCAAACACATGGCAAAGACCTGATGTTTGTGCACAAGTGAATAAAAAAGATACATGTGCATAATACACAATAGCTGACTTACAAAGAAAGCTAAATAAAGCTCTGGCAGCATTTTACCATATTGCCTTAAAACTCAAAAATCAAAACTCAATGCATGGACTTGTCTACTAATACTTAGAAAATAGAAGTAGATAGAATCTAGCGCACGATGTCATTGTACTGTCCTTGTTTTTGTTGTTATTGATTGTGTACTAAAAGTGTGGAAGAAATGATGCCTTTTTATGAATATGAAAGATTTATACTACTAGAGCAGTATGTATGAAATCCGAACCAGAACCAGAAGCAAAAGACTACAGCCAAGTTAAAAAAGTGAAAAGTGGAGAAATTCCTAAATCGGAAGGGGAAACGGATGAGGGTACGAGTACAAGTACGGGCGCGGGAAGTGAGTGAAGACCACCAGAGTGGAAAATTGAAGGAACAAAAAGTGTAAAATCTGGACAAAACACAAAACTCAAGACACAAGACTTATGAAATAGAAATGTTTGTTTTTCCTCTATCTCTCGAGTCCAGTCTAGACCAGAGACCAGAGACCAAAGATACGACATTTGGTCAATTAAGCCATTTTCAACAGTCTCAGCCTACAAACATCGAGAGCCAAAGAGACAAGAGGAAAGGAGAAAGAAGGCGAGTGAAAAAGAGAAAGTAGAATAAAGGGCAAGTCAAAGAAAGAAAGAGAGAGAATGAGAATGAGGGAAAAGCCAAAAAGTATCACGACAAACAAAGGAAAAAGCAGTGCGTACCTTGAAGTGATCTATGACTTTCCCACTTCCACGTCGCTTGTTGCCTACACGCTGAGTTTTGGCTCCTTCTTCTGTTATTCTTTCTACACTTTCTCTATTTCTCACTTTCTCGTTCTCTCTCTCTCTATTTATATCTCTCTTCCTGCGTCTGCCACATCAATCTTGAGAATACTCTACACTCTACACTCTACACTTGAAGCGCAATTTCTAATTTTTGTGGCCTACCACTGTTAATAGTTTGTAGTCTATATTTTGTCTATATTTTATAAGAGCAACGTCATCTATCATCACATATCTTGACAGTGTCTAGAGTCTACAGTCTAGAGTCTTAAGTCTACGCGTCTTTACACTCCTTGTTTGTACAATGTGACAGCGAACTTGAACGTACCACTACAAATGACACAAATGGCAAGGCCTCTGCCATTTCCAGTTCCCATTTTCCCAGTTTGTCTCACTCTTGTAATTTAATAAAAGGCTAACTGCAAAAGTAGTGGTAGAAGTGATAGCCGTGGTGATGACAACGTTTGGACCCCACACTTGACAAAATCAAATGTTAATAGCCCGTGGTTAAATGTTAATAATGTTGAACGCCAGTAAACATATACGCACAAACTCTAACACGCAGACAGAGACACATCAGTTGAAATTCAATAATGATAACGTCAACTCTAGATTCTAGATTCTGGATTTAGGGATCAGCCCTATTGTTTTAGAAAATTGTCTCGTTTGTAAAGTTTTGGCTGGTGTTCAAAACTGTCAGCTCAGCTCCCAACTTTCAACTTTGAACACTCAACATTCAACACTCGACAGGAGTAAAACAAAAGAGGAATCCTTTTTCCACTTCTAAATTCCATATTCCATATTCTATAGGCTGCGAATAACATTTAACATTCATTGGTTGCTTTGCCCCACTAACAAGACTAAAAAGAGGATTTAAATCAGATTTGAATCCAACTCTTGCAGAGAATAGAGAGACGACCTTTAAAAGTTCAAGAGTTCCATAGTTCCATTCTCTAATAGTTTTCTAGTTCATTCCACATTCTCGATTCCAGATTCTAGATTTTACAGCTCAGGATTTTATGGATTTTTCAATCACATTGCATTATCACGGATGCATGAAGCTAAGCTGTCTGATGCAGTTTAATTCTGCGTAGTTCAGGTCATGTGTTGTATTTCCTTGGATTATAATCCAAACTATAAACTATGGCTCTACACTCCACACTCGGTTCATAGTTAACTCTTGCTCTGGCATTTGCTCTCGCTCCATTGATTTTAATTCGGATTTGGATTTGGATAATTGAAACTTGAGAAAGTACTATGACATTCCAAAATCGAAAAGAGACAGTCAGAGTGACAGTGACAGTGACGATGACGACGGATGCATTATAAAAGAGCTTGAGCAGGGAAAAGATAATTTAAATGGGAATCTCTCTCATTCTATTTTAAATACTTGTTATTCCAGGAATTTGCTGCAGGTTAGAAATTATACGCAATACCTGGTCCCGCTTACCAGGAACTGAACGTGAAACTGAACTGTAAAGCGAGAATATCACATACTGAAATAACGGGGCTTTTAAACTTGTATACGGTGTACTTGTATATTGTGTACGGAAGACAAGAACAATAATTGTACTCGTCTCGATTTTCGATCCATAAATGATTGTTGATTTTGGTTTTCTCCCATTAAAGTTAATGTCGTTATCACAGGTGACGCGGTGACACTGACATTGCCGTCACCAATAAACAATTCACCTGAAATTCATTTATCAGATTGACAAGGCGCTCTATCTTTCTCTCATTCCCTCGCTTCGAATCTCGGTACGGAAATTGGAGACTGAAAACTGGAGAAAGAGCAAGTACCTTTGAAAATAATGGATCAATCAGGAAGAGGAACAAAGAGGGAGAGTGAAAAATAGAAAGTTCATCAATGTAATTTTATCTCTCATTAAGCCTCTCACTTGATGAGGGACAAAATGAAATTGCTACATTTCCTGAAAGCAAAAGTGACGCACTTTATTCCTGTCACCTAATAATTCATCCATGAACAAGGATGAATTATTCAGGGATCACTCATGAATTTTCATTTGCACATTGCACCGTCCTTTTTTATCTTTGCGCGATTATAACGAGCGTCGGACATTCAAAGCACACTGAATTCACTTAAAACCACTTTACATTTTTAAGCAGGTACTGTGAAATTGCAACGGTTTTGGAAATTTAAATTGCCAATTCAACTTTCCGAAAACCAACCAATCAATTCAAAATTAGAAAGGTGGGAAAAGTTTTCAACTTTCTATTTTTGAACTTTGAAGAATCTGTCCTGTGAAAAGTTTACATTTTCTGCCTGATATAACTATAGAAATGACAATTAAAATAACTATTCTTTGTGGGTACACTAAAGAATTATTCTTTATTGTGTTGTCTCACTTTGCCCCAATCTCGTTTCGCCCCAAGTCTAAATAGCGTAGCCTGCTACACTGCGCCACCCTCAAAAATGGATCCTGTACAATTTACAGACGTTGAACAGCCCACATCATGGTTTTCTGGTATTATTTAGCTTGTTGCCAAGTTTTAAGCTTCAAATTTCAAATTTCAAGTTTTAAGACGTAGGTTCCCAAAAACAAATGTCAATAAGAATCGGAATAAAACGACGGAGTTTCCGCTTACTCATTTGTTACGGATCTCTGATCTCCGTCTTCATCTCCCTTCCAACTGACTTGGCAATATTAGCCCAGTCAAGTCATCCATTCATCCATTCGTCCATTTCATCTTCTGTGACTCGGATATTATTTGACCACCATGAAAAACTTTACAACTTTGGGAGCAAGTCAAATAATTCCTTGTTCTTTTTTCATCTTTCACTCTGCTCCATGTTCAATCTTCAATGTTCATAGTTCAATGCTCAATGCTCAATGCTCAAGTGGTCAGTAAATGTTACTACTTTTAACAGTATAGTGCTGGTTTTACTGCTAATACTAAGCCACTAGCTACTTGAAACTTGAAACATGAGACTTGAGACTTGAGACATTAATTCCATCCCAACAAAGTTGAGTCAAATATTGAAAGTTTTATTGCAACTTTTGAGGCTTTTAACCATGTAAATAAATAAAATGCCGAGTTCCGACAAGCACTAAACTCTAAACACAAACAGTCAAACAGTCAAACAAACAGTACAAGTACACGTCTTTGATGATATCATCTGATCCGGTACAAGCTGATGCTCCACAAGCTTTCACAAAAACATACACACTATAGAATTATAATATTACTGTAATCTTTTTTACATAAACGTAGCCGAATAGATTTCTTGCCTTTTCCCTCATATTTTTGAACATGTTTGATGTTTGATTCTGTTTCAGTTCAACTTCAACACGGTTTTTCATAAAAAAAAGTCGATTAAATTCAATAAATAAGCAGGGTGCAGAAAAAACCATGGTTATTGATATTTTGTCAGTTTTCCCCATTTATGAAAAGGCTTGGCGAAAAAAGTTTCTTAAATTGAGTTTATTATACAAAAGTCCTATGGATGTTTTGCCTGTTTGAACAGCAAATACCTGTAAATTGCAGATGTACAATAAATACAATAATACATGAAATATGCAGACATGAAGCCTTATCGACACGTCTTATTGCATTCCCATAATACCCCGTCTCTTCGTATTATCATGAAAAGAAAAAGGAAAGAAGGTAGATGTAGAAAGAGGTCACACAATCTAATATAATGTGCACCGACAAACTAATAAATAAATAAATAACGAAGTGGAAACGGACAATATAAAATCCAGAGTCTAGACTGGATGTTTTCATGGCTCATTCCGCAGCGCTGCACAATACAAAATACAAAACACAACGGACTTGGGAAATTGGAAATGCTTTTTTATTCAATGTACAATGTGCATTCCGTAAGCAGAGATAAGAATTACTGTTCCTTCTATAGTCATTCTTTCGTAATACGTAATACGAAACACAAAAAATACAGACGCTTAAGTCATCCATGACACCGTGAAAACCGTTTTGCATTCCGCTTATTATGACTATACGATTAAAAAAGAGGAGGAAAAGAATATTACACAAATGGATTCTGTACCCTGAATTTTGCATTTTGCATGATATTTCCATTTCCATCATCAAATGTATTTTCTCTCTTGTCTCTCTTCCTTCTTCCGTCTTTCATCTTGGTCAAGTACCTGCGATCCCTTGTACTCTGTACTTTGTACTTTGTACTGTGCTTGTTTGCGGAAGAGAGACAACATGACAAGATTTCAAGCTATTTGTAAACACGTTATGGCATACACAAAACATTCCAGTGATCTATTGATCTTTACTGTATCAATATCAATATTATTGTGCCCCTGCATCAAAGAAGCAAAGTAACAAGATTCTACACGGTTATTTATTCACTCAGAAATAAAAAAAATGGAATAGAAGAGGATGAAGCTGCATGTGTAAAAATGTGATGGGGCAGATATTTGTGGGAAAAGCTACGTCCTCTGACTTTCTTTTTATTTACTTTTATTTGTAGCGCAAAATACGGTGTACAGTACAATACATTAAAATATTCTCGTGCTTGTACAGGTTGAAATGTATCCGTCTATTCTAGCTGGTAGCCAGCTACTCCTTACCTTTGAAAATTTAACATTGAACCTTCACTGACGATAGAATGCGGCGTACAATTTACAATATTACAACAGAATGGATGAAACAGGAAAAAGAGAATTGGACTAGATAAGTGCAGTTTTGGAATTTAGTGTTATGGAAGATTAATCTAATCTTTAATAGATCTTTTACAATGCAATGTCGCGGAGAGTCTAGAGTCCAGAGTCCAGAGTCGAGAGTCAAGGAAAAGTTGAACCTCGAATTAACTAAGTCAATCCGATCCAATCCAATTCAAGTCAAGTCAGACATGATAAAATCAAGAAAGATAGAAAGATCGTGAGGCTGTTAAGTTGGACTAGAAATCAGGAGGAGAGTAAAGAGTAAAGAGTAAGTAGTAGATAACAATCTGATACAGCATCCAAGTCTTTTTCTAGTTTTCTAGTTTCGAGCAGTGTAAAAGTTATTTAGACTTGACAAACTTACAAAGAACTACTTTTTTCCAACTTCTTACATCGGCTCAGCATTTTAAGAGACAGCCAAAGAAGGAGAGAGAGAGAGAGAGTAAGTAAAAAGTTGGAAAGTACAAAGTACAAAGTAAAAGTAAAATTAAAAAGAGGATGTAAGTGGAGAAAGTCGGAAAGCAAAGTGATCTGAAATCTGACTCACTGACTCGAATCCATGAACCATGAACCATGAACCGTCAACTTGTCTATACTCTGTACCAATACACTTACTGTTGTCAGTGCATAAGTAGAGAGTGATAAAAGCATTGAAAATGACGATGATGACAATCACGAGGTTGTGCATGAGAGGGTGAGGACATCATTGAGGACAAGATGAAGAAGAAGATGATGATGATGATGACGGTGGCGATTGACGATGACGATTGAGGACTGAGCATGAAAGAATAGAGCACTCAGTCACTTACTCAGCCTTTAAATTTCAAGTATCACTTCATTACACGTGGAAACAAGCTCATCGTCCAACATCATAAAAGCTTGCGCATCTAAAATGTACACTGTACTTTCTATTCCTACCTACAACTCCGTGTACATTGTACGCGTTAGCGCGGAACCAAATCCTAAAATCTGTGCACATTTGTTACATCATCATTGCAGATTGTAGATTGTAGATTGAAGATTGAAGTATTGTAGTAATCATCACAATCACAACCATAATCATAATAATTTCATTCTGTTCATCATCTTGATTCTTGAATTCCTCTCCGTATTCCAATTCTTTACGTAATAAATGTGCCACCCATCAGGATATTCCCATATACAATTTATATGACTTATGACTACCAAATGGTCAACCATTTATCTGAATTACACCTACGTTCAATGTAAATTGTACAAGCGGGCATGTCGTCGTAACGTAATCTGTCACCATCGTAATAATAGACTGGAAATGTTCAATGACTCGTGACGTACAGCAGTGAAGAAAAAGGGAATCCATTATCCATTGAAAACACGGCAGAAATCTGTTTATGTATACTTGACTCAACTTCCATTTTCCTCCTCACATCATTTCCTCAAATGGGATGTCATTCTAGAATCTAGACTCTAGATGATGATGATCATGACGACAAATAAATGATATGAAAGTTTGCAGCGAGGAAAAAATCAAGTACCATGTATCGAGGATCGCGGATCGACTTTGGCGTATTGAGTATTGAGTATTGAGTATTGAGGAGAATAGAACTACACGAATGTGCATGACATGAAAAAAACAACATTTCTCTGTTTATCCCTTGAATTCTATTGCTAAATGCGTAAATTCCGGAATGCTCAAATGCTCGAATGTTCAAGCTTTCAAGGATCTGAAATAAATGGATAGGTATTGGATGACGATGATCACATCAAAATCAGATTTTCAACTCAAATCTGAGAAACATTGCCATCGTCCACGAGTCGTTGGTCATTGATCGTAGAAAAGTTATGTTCAATGTTCCAAATTCCGTGTGTAGGGCAACCAGTTGCTGCGGATGCTCAAAGCTCAAAGGAGTAGCAATGTAGAATGTAGAATGTAGAACGCACATTAGGAAGTGAGTAGTGAGTATTGAGTTCCTCATTCTTTTACACATCTTGTACTTGTAGAAAATAGCATAGACCTCCTTTCCTAATACTATTCCTCTCTTTTTTACTTTCACTCTCTCTCTTTCTCTTTCTCTTAACTATTAGTATTATGTCCTAGAAATTGGAATGAAGAAAGAATGGAGAAAAAACTGTAGATTCTAGACTATATATATTGTAGATTGTGGATGGATTTACTTGTGGATTTCCTACTTAGGATGTTAAAGCCTACAGGATTTTACGGCCCTCTTCCATTTTCATTCCCATTTACATCCTCAACCCAACTTCAGCTTTAACTTCAACTCCAAGCCCAATTCCAAGTCCAAGTCGAACAGTATCCCAAAGTTTGTCTGTAGACCTTCAAGTTATCGTATACTACAGTTTGGTTCGGTTTGTTACGACTTCTCAACTTCCTCCTTTCTTTCTTTCTTTCTTTCTTCCTGAACAAATTTCGGAACATAAATTTACTCAAAAATAGTCATGTACTTATGCGTGTGCGTTATGTGTTTGGAGTTTGGAGTTTGGACCTAAGTATGTTTTCCTGACTATTTTTATGTGTGTAAATAGGAACAAGTTTCAGACTATTCGGGAAAAATGTTTCCTCTGATCTAGAATCTAGAATCTAGATTCTCCATTCACCATTCACCATACATTATATAAAATGTTGATTCTAGAGTCTAGAATCTAGAATCTAGAGAGACGTGAAACCACAAGGAATGTATTTATTTATAGTCCTCACGCATTTTTGGATATCTATGCCACCGTCAAACACACACACACACACACACACACACACGTGATCTACAATCGTATGTTTGCGTTTACTATTGAATTGGCATTGGTATTGGTATTGGCTTTCGCCACCAAATTACAGTTAGATTCGCATCAACTGCGTAATGTCGATACAGTTCTGCTTATCAAAGGCATTGAGAGCAGAAGAAAGTTGGAAATAAATAAAAAATATCAGATACCAAACACAAACACAAATACAAATATGATGATGTATTGACTGTAGACTGTGCATTCTGCACTGTGGACTGAGGAGAATGGAGTATGGAGCACGGACGTGGAATTCGAGAAAAAGGAAGAGAGACATCACATTATTAATTTCATCTCCCTAAATTTCCCCATTTTCCCATTTTTCTAGTTCCCAGTTTCTAGCTTTCATCCTTGGGCTATTTGACCATCCACCATCAAACATCCAGAATCTAGAATCCAGAATCCAGAATTTCTCCTCATGAACATTTTTCCAAGCTACTTGAAGAATGTTTGGAAGAAACGGAGAAAATAGCACGTACATTTGTGTTTCTAGTAGAAGCTGTAGATTGTAGATTGCAAATTTTGTTCTGCGGGCTTTATCTAATCAACAATTTTTGTTGGGATAAAAAATATAGGAAAAAATACCAAGCTGGAAATATTAACAGAAACTAAAGGAAATATTCCGAATTCCGAATTCCTCATAGCATACGTTTTTCTCTGCCACGTATCAAGACTCGAGACTCAAGACAAATTAGTTCACTCATCCACATTTAAAAAATGTAGAGGTACAAAGTATCTACAAAGTATTTGTGC
This sequence comes from Sminthurinus aureus, assembly GCA_034698265.1. Lineage (NCBI taxonomy): Eukaryota > Metazoa > Arthropoda > Collembola > Symphypleona > Katiannidae > Sminthurinus > Sminthurinus aureus. The sequence goes on along the minus strand of JAQGBH010001395.1, from coordinate 20,214 downwards.
AGTTTATTAAAACTTAACGGAATTCTATCGAAGTGCCTGCTGGCTCAATATACTAATGATGATAATAATAATAAAATTAACTATAATAATAATTATGATGATGATAATAATAATATTAGCTAAAATAATAATAACACTCGTTCCGCTGGAAAGCTTCAAAGCTTCAAAGCATGATCCTTGTTTTTGTGTTTTTCTATTGAAAGTGTTTTAGAGGATGAAAGGTTGGTTGGTGGGTGAAAGTAGTGGGACAGAACAGAATTGTCAGCTGTTAGATTTAATGACTATTTTTTAGTCGGCCAATTAGCATCCTTATGTATACAAAGTACACAATATACAGGGTACATTTTGGAATGCGTAAAGAAGCAGAGAAGCAGAGACCAGGCTGTCTAGCACTGGATACATGGAGACATTTAGATTCTAGATTCTAGATACTAGACACTAGATACGAGACACTGGATACTGGATACACATTACACATTACACATCAACTATAAGATATAACAAAGTGTAAATAGGTGTGTATAAAGCATTCAAATTCATTAGACAAAATGCCTACTAAAGCCTTGAAATGGGGAAGCGGTCTTTTTATGTGGTTCAATTAAAGCTGGGAACGGAACATTTTCCTACTCGTTATGCTTCTTTTCTATGCTTTCCCAGTCCCAGTTCACATACAATCTACAATATACACTACATACATCTATCTCTGCTACTGCTTCTGTTTGCACAGCCAGCCCTGTGCTGGTGCTACAAAAATACATGCTCTTTCACCGACCCAACCAAAGTCAACCCTAAATGTACAGGAAATAGGGATAGAAATTAGAACAGCAACAGTAACGGTGACAACCTACAGCTCAAATATAATAGTACATTATAAAATGTTTCAATGTGTACACTGTACACTGTACACTGAATAGTGTTACTCTTGCTATCCCCATTCCCATCTCTAGAACCTAGAGTCTAGAGTCTAGAGACTAGAGCCAGTGCCAGGAATGATTAGATGGAGAGAGCATTAAAAATAATGGAGAATGGAGTGAAATACACAAACACACAAATACACGGTGAAAAAAGAAAAAAACGTGCCATTTCTCATTCCCTGGAGGCGAATTTCATCGCTGTCATAAAACTCTGCCCGTTTTCACAGCTTTTCTCCTGTCCTTATCCCAATCCAGTGTGCAGTCTGCAGTTTGAAGCAACATCTTTATCATTCTCCTGCAAATTCCTTCCCTTTATTCTTTTCTGTACCACGTAACACAAATTCCAGTGCATAAGTATTATGCATACAGCAAGTACAGGAAAAGTATGGGAAATGATGAAAAAATTTCTATTTGCAAATAAATCCGACTGTTTTGTTCGTATTTACTATTTTTATTTGACTAACATTGACAATGATAATTACAATCTAAACAATTCCGGCATTAAATATCCACATATGCATTTAAAACTACACAGAGAGAGACAGAGAGAGAAAGAAAAAATGTTGTGGCTCAAATTCCCAAAATGAAGCAACAACTTTAATTCTCGGAATTGTAGAATTTGATCTTCCTTTTTACCTGTAGCTGTAAACTGTAAACTGTAATCTAACCCATTCCTTTTACTCCTTAATCATTTGTTTACATTGAAAATTGGAATTGGGATTGAAATTGAGTTTGAAATCAAAATCCAGATTGAGATTGAGGTTGAGTTTACTACCGCCAAGTATTTCCAGGAAGAAACAGTTTACCAATTTACCCCATTTGATGTACATGTGCATCATGATCCATATAAAAGCGTCTTTGTTCCATGATTTAATGTTGTGTAAACTTTCTTTGTGCTTTCAGTGGCATAAAATCTTTAGGTTGAAGAGTTAGCTTCAATTAGTGGTTCAATTTTAGATGCTAGATTCTAGATTCTGGATTCTAGATGTTATAAAAGTAAACAAATGATTCAGTAATTCCCGTTTTATTTGAAATGTAAATGTTAAGAGTTGAGAGTAGACGGAGAAGGAATGAAGATTGAACATGTGTGGAAAAAATCATTTTCAGCATTCTCAGCATCAACATTTAGTTTTATACCCGAACCAGCAAACAAACATTGAAAATCAATAGTTTGGATTTTCAATTCTATTTAAGGCGAATACATATACATTTCTACTTCTACTTCTATTTGTGTTTGTTTGTGTATGTATTTGGAAGCCTGATAGATAAGTGATAAGGTTAAGCCAGCACGTTCTAATTTTGTACCCAATACCCAGTACCCAGTGTTAGGCAAACAGATGCATTTCCCTTTGTTTGCACTTATGCACATATCCACACATGTAGTCAATAGTCAAACATACAATATTCAATATCAATAGTCCCCGCTCAGTAAACATTCTGTCATTATCTATTCCCGTACCCACCGACGTCGACGTGATGCCGATGTTGATGTTGATGCCTACAAGGACAACGACACCGACACCGAAAGCGACAGGCAGGTTGATAAAACTGCTCCCGAGTTTTAGCTCATCATCATCATCCAGTGCCAATCCCTTCGATTGTCGATTTTTGATGGGTCGATCGGATATTCTGAATCTTGATGCTCATGTTCCTCTTGATTAGACAGTAGAATCCTCCAAAGTGAAATGGAAAGTGGAGAATGGGGACTGGAGAAAGTGCAATAAAATTTATAACCGTATGCACACATCCTTGGTTTGGTTGGGCTTGGTTTGTCTCATGTCTCCGAAATCCATGACTTGGGATTTACAATAATGTTGTCATTTAGATGCCGACCCAAAACAAGTCAAGCCAAACCAAGCTAAACCAAGCCAAGTTGAACAGAGAAGCGGAGACAAACTTAAATTTAAGTTGACTTCAGTTGTGGTGAAAACAAGCCAAGCTAAATATGGGAGAAACGAGTCTCAAGTCTAGAGTCGAAGAAGCAGCCTGTGAAAACTTGAATATCCCAATATTCTCACAGTCTCGCTCTTAGAGAAAGGGAAAAGCAAGTTGGAGTTGGTTCGTTTTCCTTGAATACCATATTATAATTTAGACAAGTCTCGGAGCGGAAAACAGGAATTGGTAGAACGAAAAGGAGACAGAGAAAGAGAAGGACAACAACAAGGAGAAAGATGCAGCTGCAATACAATTTACTCCCAAGTGATCTACCGGCTGACTCTACTCTACTCTTTCTCTCCCAACTCCTCTAACTCTTTTACTCTACTCTTTCTCTGTACTCAGCTCAGCTAAGCTAGACTTGACTCAGCTCAATTCTTTTTCTACTCTCTCAGAGCACTAGAAAAGAATGCACTCCACTTGAAGAAATAGGAAATAGAATGAAAAAAATGGAAGTCTCAAGAGAAAGTTCTTTTTCCTATTTCTATTCCTATCTCTACATTCTACACTCTACACTCTATAATCTACACTTATCGTATCTTCTCTCGCTCCACTTGGATGGAAAATATCACAGTTGTTTAAAATTGTCTAAAAAAATGAAGATACAACATAAACTACTGTGTATTTTGTGCAGTATGCACTGGGTACTGTGTACTGTGCAGGTAAAAAGCCCAGAGTTATCTAGATTCTACACTCTACATTCTAGATTCTAGATTCTAGATGCACAAGTATTTTTGTACTTGTGTATTATGTAACCCTGCTTAAATTGCACAGTTCACTTGAATGAAATTGAAAATTGTTACTCAAAGAACTGTGTGAAAAAGAGCCAAATTGCATCTACTTGACTGCCCTTGAATCTAGAATCTAGAATCTAGCAAACAGAATATAGAATCTAAAATGGACTTAAATTATTCTACAACACTCCATTCTCCATTTTCCATTCTTACTGCGGAGACAAACTGTTTATGTTCACTGCTCAGTGTTAAGCCTGAGAATATTTACTATTTACGATTTACCTGAGCTCAAACTATGTCCAAACTGTAGATTATAAAGCTAGAATCTAGAATTTAGAATACCCGCCAGACGCCAGAAACTGGACGTTGCTGAGAAAATTGATAAATAAATATTAAGTAAAAGTGCAGGTCATAAAATTTAACTAGGTGAAAAATTCCTTGTTTATTATTACTTTGTAGATAGTAGATAGTAGATACTAGAAACACGTAGGAAAAATACTCGCAAATACTCTTCACATGACTTGTACAATTTCACAGACACAGACTTGAGTTAAAATGCACCCACATTTTTGAAAAGAAGGAATCTTATCCTTGGAAAACGTCAGAAAATCTACCGGATTCGCCTTTTACCATTCAAGCATATTCCGTATTCCGTATTCCATATTCCACATTCCACATTCCGTATTCCGCATCCAATATTTCGTAGACATGTACGTAACTGAACACGTGATTGAAAATTTCAAAGATAAAAAGGAGAAAGATGAGATAATTTTCCTATTGATTGTGTCTAGATTCTAGAGTCTAGCGTCGAGAGTCTGTAATCTACATGTTGACAATTGACATGTTGTGCCACAAGGGAAAAAGAGACCCGTTTACAAGTCCTACATGTATTTCTTGCGTGAACGTGATCTAAATAAAAAACTATGGAACCACATTCGTACAGATAGACTAGAAACTAGAAACGTATATCATATAGAAAAATGTGTGACATTTTTACCCCTTTTCAACTCACTCAAGAATCTAGAATCCAGAGTCTAGAATCTAGAATCTAGAATCTGAAACCGTGTCGATCAATTTTACATGCATGACAGAAAACTCGTTGAGGAAAGAAAAGACACGTGCTGTAGTCTGTAGTGACTTGGAAAAAATGTGTAGTCGAGTAAATGCTTTACATGAACCTCAAGTATTCATCATCCTTTTCAAGTGTTTGTCAACAACATTTCTCTACATAAACACTTAAATAATTTTATACTACATTTTAGACTGCTGTCAGACGACAAGAGGACAAGACGACAAAAAATGACGGCACGTGCATCCAAAATTCACCACGTCTTTCCAACGTACAGACTTGAAATGTTTCTAATGTAAAAAGGCCAATTCAACTCAATCCACTTTACTCCACTCCAAAAGCCAACGCATCAGAACAGAACCACTAAGCAACATCACACTCTCCAATCTCAAGTCTTGAGTGTCGAGTGTCGAGTCTCCAAAATAAAGAAAACTGTTTCAAGGGAAAGCTCTAAATGAACAAAGTTTAAAACTGTTGTTTTTTCATTCTTCTCAACTTTTCATGTTTTTGTACATAATAATGATATCATAATAAAAATAATAATAATAACAATAATAATAATAAGCGGGAAGAAAGCTGAGAAACTTTGAAATTTGGAATACATTGACCCATATAAATGATTCCATTTCCATTTCTATTTCTACTTACATGCGTTGTGGTTTGTGGTTGACATATGTAAATTTCCTCTCTCGCTCTTTCTGTAGTATTTTAAGCCTCACGCATTATATTTTATTGTACCATGTACACTGCATTAATTTTTAATACTACAAGCTGGTAGGAAAAAAGTTTCAAGAAACCTTTTAATTTGTAAATACACTTTCAGCATTCTGTATTCTGTATCTGTATGTCGTGATTCGTAATGATAGGGAAAAGTTGTCTTGATCTCTGCTGTTGGAATATTCATGCGAAGATATATGTCATCCTCGTCGCTGCTTGTCTCGTAACTCGTCATGTGTAATGTGGAATACAGATACGCAGCACACAGTACTAAAAAATACACACGTCTTGAAGCAGTATTATCAATATTTTCATCATGGAGGAAATTAAAGTAGCAAGTTTTGTATTTATAGAACTAGAACTTGGTAGTTCATTTAATAAAAACAATCCTCTTTATAACTCAATGTTCCTTCTCGTGCCTTGTGTATCTTGTCCTTTGTCGTTTGTCTTCATCAGTTGCACTATTCTCAATGCTCAATTCTTCGTCATGCTCTTTTTTCTTATTATTCTTCCTGCTGATCTTGCTCTTGGATTAATGATAAATGATAACATTTAAAAGTGTTCTATAAAGACTTGTTTGTTGTTTCGTGTTTCTTGTTCCTTGTTCGTTGCTCGAATCAAGTATCTAATATCTAGTATCTAGTTTTGAATAAAAATAGACTGTATGTTTCATGACATATTTCACAACTGTCCCATCATTAACTTTATTTTTATCATCACTTTTATTTCTTTCATTCCTCTTTATTTATGTATTTATTATCAGGATTTTGCAATAGGCAGGAATCCTGTATTTTTTTCGAGGAAAATCCTAGCATCAAAACAATAACAGCAATAGCAATAGCAACAACAACAACAACCAAAGTATCTAATAGCAATATTAAAATACATCAGGGTGCTTGGTGCTTCATATCTAAACGATATGAAGCGTCTGGTCTGTCTGGTTTGGTATTGCTATTGCTTTTGGTATTTTGCCCCATTGACTGATAGTGATATCTACATTTTACATGTGGGATGTTTTTTACGATGCGAAGCAGAGTATTGTTTTCCTCGTGTCCGGCTGGATGTCTGTGCACTTTGGGGTAATGTGAGACAACGAAACTAGCGCCACCTAGCGGGAATTTTTTTAACTAGTCAGCGCGCTCTAGCGGGAAAGTTTTCAAACTAGTGGACAAGTTTATTATATGAAGAATTCTTATACTCTGCTTCGCATCGGCGAAGCAGAGTATAAAGCATTTATGCATTGTAGGCGATATAAAATCCTCACGGAGGGAGGATTTTTGACTTTATTTGATTACTGATTACTATTGACTTAAGACTACTGACTTTTGACTTGTTTTTCTCAAGGCCTTTTTCTCATATCTCATATGCGTTACATCCAAGGATTGGTAGCCAACGAATGGGCCAGAACCAGAAGTTAACCACAGAGTTCTACGCAGAGCTCACAATTTACTATTTACTCAGCACTCATTTTTCAAACAAAAATTCCTAGGTTCAAGAAACACAGGCAGAAGAAGAAGAAGAAGCAGGAGAAGAAGAGGAAGAGGAAAGCGAAGGAAATTAGAAAAGGCGATTAGATGTTAATAAAGATGACGGTTCTATTATGTACGCACTCATTTATATGCGCATATTTCATGCGTTTCTGGCTTATCCTTTCTGTATTCCGTATTCTGGATGGTGCACTTGTACAACTTAATTAATCGTTTTTTTCAGTGGTATGACAGAAAATAATTTGAAGATGGATAATGGATAATGGATACGCACTACGCATGAGAAAATGTCGAGACGAAATTTGATACATACATACAAGTTGCACTATACACACGCGTGCTTTTGTTGATATATTCTTGATTCTAGATTCTTGACTCTAGCGTCTAGAGTCTAGTGTACATAGTATACAGTACAGAGTGATACATTTTATACATGTGCGAGTAAATTTAATATGTAATGTCCATGGGAAATGGGGATATCGTATCGCACGCAGTATCGCATAATACGTAAGTATGTAAATACGTAAATACGTAAATTTGTAATGTTGAATGTTGAATGTGAAATTGGCTTATCATATCAAATCATATCACAGACCAGGAGAATGTGAATATGAATATGAAAATGAATATGAAAACAGGAGTAAGTTGTAGTAGGAAAAGGTCAAAGATCACACGATAAATTGCTCGGGCGTTCAAAGGACGAAATGTGCATAAATTGTTACGAGTGTTCATTTTTTTTGAGACTTGAGACTTGACTTGATTGCTTACACGAGCTCTCATTTTCCTCTTCTTCTTTCCTCATATTCCCACTAATTCCATTCAATCATTCATCTATCCGTCAAAACTTGAACCGCCAGCCAACAACGAACAACCAAGAGCAAAGAAACAACCAATAGCACAGTTAGTCAGATTCAGAGTCAGAGTCACAAGTCAACGAGAACGAGAGCGACAACCACTCTCTTTCATTCCTTTCCTCTCCCATGGGAGAATAAAAAACGATATAATTTCCCATTTCCTAAATGTAGGATGTAACATGTATGTAGAGAATGCGTGTGAATCGCATCGAATCCGAGTTGAGTAGAACTGAGCTGGCTTGAGCTGAGAAAGAGAAGTGGAATGGAAAATGGAAAGGAAAGGACGCGTATGCTGTGTATAGTGTGTGTTGTGTGGTGTTTGTATTTATTGTAGTGTTAATCAAGTTGGATGATTTAATGGAGGCAAGATGTGACGGCCGTCGTCATGTGTTGCCAAAAAGTCATTCGAGCATGAGATGCGAGACTGTGTGTCTGAATTTGTTAAGTGTGCCCGCCTTCTTCTCCTTCTGCATTCTACATTCTACATTCTACATCCTCTGCATCTTCAACATACACTTTTCTTTCTCCTTTCCTCATGAATGACAGTTTTATATTGCTACAGTATGTCCTGCGTCGTATGTAGTATGTAATATGAAAAGGTTCCTGCTCTTGGTTTCGGTGTTGGATTTGGATTTGGATTCAAATTCCAATTTCAATTCGGACTACTCGGATTCCTCTCATTTTATTTTGAAATCCTACACTTCACCTCATTAATAAACATGTGACGTTCTCCATCGCTAACTCTTGTACACAATTTACACTAATATCTAGAACCAAGAACCAAGAACCAAGAACCGAGAGTCTAGAGTCTATAATCTAAAATCTAAAATCAAGGTGTCAAATTTATTCCTGTTTAAAAAGTGCACAGTGTACAGAATACACGGTATTCTGTCTGTAAACATGATATTATCGCAAGGAGAATCAATTTCCTAAAGTATTTGAGCAAATCACGCTCAAAATGAATTTAGGCCGAATTTTTCTGACGCAAGAAATAATATACAAACATAAATCCTTCATTCTTGATTCTAAAATGATTTTTTTTGGTGTAGCTTGTAGTTTATAGTTAATCGGATTGCTGCTCAATGCTCAATTCTCGATTATCAAGCTCCAATTTTCCAGTTTTTGCATATCAGGATTTACCTCGCATTAAAGCGTACACAGCGAAACCACCCGGATTCTATGGGTTATGGGTGATCACTGATCACCGTCACCATTGCCGCCACCGCTGGTGTTAGTGTCAGAATCTGAATGAATTATTATAAATTAGTACTTGTGTTTTTTCCCTTTTCCTTTCCGCTTTCCGTTCCACCGACTTGGAACTAAATTGACGTCCCTGTCAAGTTTTTTACGTCGTATGTCGTATAATCTACTCATTTCACACTCAATGCTAAATACTGAATACTCAATGCAGATGACAGATTAAAAATGTATGCATGCAAAGTAAATTTATGAAGGCTCGTAAAAGAAGAGTAAAAAATAGAAAAGGGAGACGTGAATTTTGATGCAAATCCTAGATCAAAAATCTAAAATCCAAAATCCAAATCCAGAGGAAAACATGTAAATGTTAATTGGTTTTTATTTCATATTTTATTCACATTGGAGTTTAGAGTTTCACAGAAGGAAGGATAATGATGGGAATCGGGGAATGGAAAATGGGAAATGGGAAAACTGCGTATTATAATAATTCAAAATAATTTGAGTCGTTGTAATAAAACTCTGTACTTTGTATTTTGTACATGTTCTTACGACAAATTCAAGGATCGGAGAATGTACAATTTACAATGTAGAGTGTACAGTGTACAAAGTACACGTTTGACTGTCTGAAATCTCTAGTCTCGAGTGTCGAGTCTCGAGTCTCGGATATCGAGTGTACATAAAATGAAGATTTGAGAGTCAAAGTCAAAAGTAAACTCGTAAATACTCCTTCACGTCTCGCAAGTACATACAAGGTGTCTAATATTGTATCGTATATTTATATTGCGTATCAACCTCTTGATTTCCTTCTCCAATAATTTCTCCAACTCCCGACTTGACTAAACTACAACCACCAGAAACCAGAAACCAGAATAAACCAGACTAGACTAAAGAATTACATTATATTAAATTATATCATGTAGTGCATTTACGATAGGAGTGGATCTGGATCTTGATCTGGATTCAGTTTTGGTTTGAGCTCTGACTTTCATTGGCTTCTTTGGCCTCTTTGACTTGGTTTGGTTTGGCTTGGTTTTGCTTGGTTCGGTTTGGCTCCTCACATTCGTTTAATTTCCGCCAGTTCTCAAAGTTGCACTCTATTTGACTATGAATGTGAATGGGAATGGGAATCTGAGTGTGAGAGTGTAAGTGTGAGCGGAGATCTTTGTATAATTGTATACCTACAGAATCTAGGATCGAGAATCTAGAATTTAGAATCTAAAGCGTGGTGGAGAATGTAGTAAGATGTGGCTGTGGATGCGGATGTAGCTGAACGTGAACACGGACTTGACTCGCTGAGAGTTGAATGTTGAATGGGAATGTAATGAATTACAAGTGACGTGTAGAACCCCCATCAAACTGATTAATGAGATCTTATCATGTCTATGGGCAAACACACTCAAGTCAAGTCAAATCAAATCACATATCAAACCCAATTAAAACTATTACATATTCTTCTCTGTCTCTCACAGTCTACAGTCTACAGTCTGCAGTTTACATATTCAGTCATTCATGTGGAAAAGTTGGAGATGGTGTTTCACAGATCGGCCAAAAGTGAGCTGCAAGTTTGCTTCAAGTGTGTGCATAACACTACACAGTACACACAAACGCATCAAGCATGGAGCAATCGAGTATCTTACAATCAAACTACCACAGTATCAAATTGTCGGAAGAAAGCTCAAGTGCTGGATGTGGATCTGAATCTAAATCTAAATCTGGACTTGGACTTGGATGAGGAAAGTCAATCGGAAGTTGCCCGTTTGTTCATTCCCGATCTAAAATCTAAAATCCATGCTCCAAACTCCAATACGCACAATGTACATTGTACATTGTACATCCTCATCTACATCTACATGAATGGACAAAACACAAGAAATAAAGTTAATGGAGTTGAGCGAAAACCTCAAAATCCCACGATCGGTGGTAAGAAAAACCCTGGCCTAGAAAACTAGAAAACTACAAAGTTTCCTCAAGCTCAAGCACAACATCAGACTCATAATCGCATTCAGAATCAATTCAGAAACAGAATCAAAATCCGAATCACTTTCTAGTTTTCACTGATAGAAAATAGAAACCACATTTTCCTCCCTTTTCTTTCTTGAACCAAATACCAAACACGCCGTGTAAATTGTACATTGTACAACACTCGCCCACAAAATGACAACACTATGTGTTTTACATAGATGTAGCAAAAATGCCAATGAAACAAAAAAAATCCAGCACAAAAAGTAAAATGCTACATGCTACACAGAATAATATGTTAAGTAGGTAGAAAAAAATTGAAAAATTTGATATGAAAATTGAAACAAATCAAGATTCAAGATTCAAAACTCAAGGCTCAAGTCTCAAGATTGAAGAATCAAGAATCAAGGTCAAAAGACACAGACCTTTTAGAGTTTTTTAGATATCAATTATAAATCTTTTGTTTTATTTTTTATTGCATAAAATTTTAGGAACGAGAAATCCTCTGGACTCTAAACAAAAGTTTTGAGAGGATTGATCTTGTCTAATCAATCTGATCATTCTTGTGATACTTCTCTGCTCTTCTGTAGATTACAGATTACAGATGGAGATGAATAATCAAAAATCATGTCTTGTCTCTAATCTCTAAATCTTGTGAAACAAATTAAAAACGTATTATTTATTTGTTTAAATTCACACCCTCCAGTGAATATTTCCATAAATTTTCCTTTTATTACCTTGTATTCATTTTGATATTGATAATGATATTGATTTAAATGGTAATGATGCTCCACGTTTTTACCTTATCTTCTCTATCCTCCTTTTTGCTGTACACACTGCATTGTACAAATTAAAATGTACACTGTAAACTTTTATTTGTTTTTTTGCTCCCGTTGTGTTTCTCTGCTTGCGCATAATTTGTTTTATTGCGTATGATTAATATTTCGTATTTCATGCGGTAATGATTAGCGGAGACGGAGAAGCAGATAGAGAAACTCTAACTCAAAACGCCAAAATGGCTATAAAACATGTGAAATCTTGCTTCATCCTTGAAAGATCAACTCGAATACGAGAATACAAATACAATGTGGAATGAAGGCAGGACGTTATTAGTTATTACATAAAATGGACTAGCCAAAGAGCAAACCAAGCCAAACAACGTCAAGTCAGTCAGATACCTGTATTTTGTATTTTGTATTCTGTATTAAAGTCTCTCATCCAAACACCAAGCATTTTGATTTTATTTCAAGTTTAAAATCTTGCTTTGTAAAATTACACGGACACTGATTCTGATTCTGATTCTGAACCGAAAACCCGAACATTACCTTGTTATTAAAATAGGTAAATAAATAGAAGAGCAGAGAGAGAGAGAGAGAGACGGGATTGAAGAAGATTGGGATCATATAATCAAGTAAACCGTGATCAAAACAAGACAAAAGACAAGAGACAAAAGTGGAGAACATCTGGTTTGATGATGATGATGACTATTTATTTGGATTAATCATTGTAGGTATAACAACTGGGTGGATTTTGAAATTTAATCGACTACTACTTCCACATCTAGATTCTAGATTCTCCATCTCTACTGTACATTCGCCATCCTCAGTACACACTACACACTACACATTACAGACTTGCAGCTTCCACATTTCACAGCCATTAAAATTCATACCATGAAGCATATTATTCCTTTTGATATTAATACTAATGCCGGTTAATCTCGAGTCTGGAGTCTGGAAATGAGAGCTCGGACTCGGACTCGAACGGGAACCAGATTTTGTCAGCCTTTATGACACTTTGTACGTACATACACGATAACTGACTACTGTCTACTGTCTACGCAGAAGGATTGCCTTGTTCATAACTGTAATAATCTGTCGTAAATTTTCCCTAGACACTAGAAGCTAGATGAGCAGAACAGAACGGACCGGAGCAGAACTCTTCTCATTATTACTAATATCAAATATGTACGGAAATATTACAGTCCTAACGTTATTCAGACTGATATTTCTGTCTCAATACGTACCTACATACAAGTATTTAGTATGTAGTACGGGTAAATATTTGAGAGAGTACGAGTAATCAATATCAAATCGTCCTTTCCTTGGCTTAGTTTGTTGTGTACTGTAGAATTTAGTCTTTAAATTCTAAACTCTCGATTATAGAGAGAAACAGGGAAAGGGAAAAGTGGAAAAGGACGAGAAGAGCAGGAGAACATCATTCCATCATTGAACTTTTGTCTTGCTTTTTCCTTTTCATTTCTTTCCTTTTTGTGTGAAGGGTAAACCAAAGGTTGATGAAGGAGAGAACTAGAAAATAGAAGAAGATGGAGTAGACTGGAAAAGGCGGAAAAATTCCCGGTGGACTAATGTACATACATACATACATACAAAGAAAAGACAGAGTGCTTGTTTTTAGTTTTCTATTTTGCTCATCCAACATCCTACATCCTACCTTCTACATTCGGCATCCGGCATTCTACATGACCGTTGATATTCCATTTTATGGCAAGAGAGTGGACGTGAGCAAAATTTTATTAAAGAAAAATACCAGCAACAAAACCAGAACCAGAGTCACAGCCACATAAAATACCAAATACCAATACGAGTGAAAATTCATAGGTCATGCCCATATACTCACATATTTATTTCTAGCCTGTACCTTGTACCTTGTAAATAGTAAATAGTTTTTCAAAAATAACTTTGAAACCCGCCGTAATGTCATTGCTCTAACGATGTTTATAACTGTCTACTGTCTGTCCATTTAGACTTTAGACGTCCATTGCATAAGAGCTGATGTTGTTGTTTTATTTCGTTCTCGTCTATCTTTAATTGGACAGTGCGAGCTTGTACATTGTAAATAGATGGATAGACAATAGACATGTACGTGTAATGTTGATGATGAGAAGGAACACGAAGACGAAGAAGAAACACATGCAAAATAAATGAAGGAAATGGAGAGAAAATATTTATAACATAAATAACATGAATAACATGAATAACACATCATACAACATACACTGAATTCAGCCAGCATACAGTATACAGTAATGCATGTTTACATATTCAGTTGCGTATCTTGTGTGTGTTGTCTTTTATGTGCAATGAGCAATGTGAACTGAACAATGAGCAAAGAGCAGCGGAAGAAAAACTAACACATTTATTTTACTTTCATTTCCTTTAGCTTCAATTCTACTTCTAGCTTCTTCTCCAGCTCCACTTTCAGTTCCAGTTCCAGCTCCAGTTTCAGTTGGAGACGCCGTACATTGTACATTGTACATGTACAGGGCTAAATAAATGGACTAATTATCTACATTACTGCGTTACGCAACGCCGCTCCCAATTCACATTACACTCAAGTGTAGCACATAAAATACAAAAGAAAACAAGATTGTATTTATATTTATATTTACTATTTACGTATCACGTATTGCGCGTATGTATTTCTTTATGCACAGTGTGCAGTACTTTGTACTTTATACTTACGGCTGCGAGTTAGATAAATGATCAAAGTTGGGACTGTGTGAATGTGAAATGAGAGGGAAACTCGGGGGAAATATTAAAGACAGCTCTATTTTTGTATCCTGTCCACAGAAGAAAAAAGAGGTTCAGCTGTGTCTAGTGTCTACTGTGCTGTGTGTTTTATGTATCTAGTCACTATAGATTCTAGTGGTATGAAGAATAATAATATAATAGTAAAAGTACAAGTAAAAGAACAATTTTAAGCATCTCTGCAAACTTTTTGCATTAGCTAAATTGAAATGGATAAATAGAATTAGAAATGGGAGTAAAAATAGGACGAACTAATTTGTATTTGTATTCCTGTGCGTAATTTATTTTTGTACCACGGAATTTTCTAAACCAGAATCTTAATCTGAATCTGCAAAGGATGGATGGAAAAAATTACGAGAGAAAAAAGTAGCTTCTGCTATAGTAAATTATGTTATTATTATTGATTGATATGGGAGTTTGGTTACTTACCTTGAAGAAATGGAATGATTTTGCATAGGACAGCTCCAAAAACAAAGTCTTTTAAGACGGTGGACACGAGTGTGAAAGGGATACAGACCAGTCCCATGAGCAAGTCGGAGATGCTCAGATTGAGCAGAAAAAGATTGGTGATGGTTCTCATCCCGATATTTGTGACCAGTGTGAGGATGACGAGGACATTTCCGAGCACGGCGAGGAAGAAGATGATGGAGTAGAGTCCAATCTGTACACTGACCGCCAGTTCCAGGCGATAGGCCAACATTGGACCACTCCCGTTAGTTTCCTCACCATTAGTCACTGTAAAATTTGGATTCGAGAACGTGGTCTCCAACATTGACATGTTCCCCAGGGACATGTCAAATCCATTCCCGTTCATACCTACCTTCAAGTTTTCACTCGTCATTTTGACTTTTTGATTTCTTGATTAAAGACACTCAATAAATAACAACTAAAACAACAACACAGAAAGTCTCAGAGAGTTTTGAATTCTGGATTTTCGAGTTTAATTTCTCACATGAAAATTTTCCGATTCCGATTCCTACCCGAAACAAAAACAAAGGGAGCGGAAGCAGAAGAACGATTGTTGGCTTATCATTTTAACTAAATACTCTTACTAAAATTTTATGCACTGTGTTCTTTTGACTTAGTATCTTGTGTATTTTGACGCAGTAGGGATGTTTTTTAGTTTTTAGGGGTGCTTCATTTCATTTTTTCTCTCCCTTTTCTCTTTGATTTTATTTGGTTTTTTATTCAACGAGATTCAAATATTCAAGCTGTAAAATTTCCATTTGTATTTTTTCCAACTCCTTCATTATACAAATTTATTCAAATATTTACACTGGCAAAAAATACAATCGAGTAAATGAAAATGACCAGTCTTGATTCTTGATTCCTTGATTCTTGATTCTTGACGTATTGCTCCGCCGTGTCATGATTAGCGACTTGAAAACAAGTGTAACAACAAAAGTGGTTTTTGTAAGAGTTTTGAGTTTTTTGCGTCAATTTCACTGTTTGTGGATGTTGATGATTCTTGATGCTTTTCCACTATTTCACTAGTGCTAATCCACGTGTGTACGTAAACTGTACATTGAATGTTGTGCTTTCAGTAACCTTTGATATACACGTCAGTCAAGTTTCCACGGATTCACTATTCAGCAGTTTATCAGTTCAAGAGGCGCTGACAGAAATCCGGATTTCCACATGTGAAGCATTAAAAGGGGTGCTAGTTTACACGTTTCCTCTTTGACAGCGATAAAAACACTGACGTTTTGCAAGAGATTGGGTGAACAGTGGAAGTGTTCCGTGTTGTGATGGAGATGAAATGTAGATGTAGATGGGGAGCGGGTGTAAATGAGAGTGCTTTGTACTTTGTACTGCAACACGTGTTACTTGTTACTTGTTACCTTGCAGATTGCAGATTACAGCTTTCAGCGATCAAAGCAGAACTGTGGAGAAGCGAACAGAGCAGTTCAGTTGAGATCAGACCAGAAGAGAACAGAGAACAAGAGTTTCAGCTCCAACCTATGATACTATGATACTATGATGATGCTTCGATGCTATGGGCAATCATACGCATACCCAGTAATTTAATTCACTCTTCAATCTCGCTCACTCTTCTTTCACCATTTCGATTCAGTGTGGACATGTTGCTTTGAGTTTCCTGGCTTCGTCTTCTCTTTTCTTGTCCTGTCTATTCCAATATTCTCTAACGAATACGAAATATGTCATCACTCGTTGATCTTATCTTCTCACCCTTGGCTCGGCGCACTCTCAATTCTCAATTCTCAGTTTTCAATTCTCAATTCTTGATTCTCGATTCTCGATTCTTGATTCGTGATTCTTGATTTTCGGCTCTTGAATCTTGAATCTTGAGTCTCGATTTTCTACTGATTCTCAACTCTCCATTCTTCTAGTTGCTTCAATGTATTCACACGTAATTCTACACTTTGCAACTTATCCGTCCGCTCACGCGACTAGCGCCTAGTGCCTAGTGCCTAGTTTGTGACTGGCAGTGGAATCGGAGAAAAAATTGAAATCGAGTCCTTGTCAGTTTTACACAGTTTGTAGTTTGTAGTGTTTTGTATGTGTGCATCTGTCGAGTTTCGAGTTTCTAGTTTCTAGTTTCGCGTATCTGTAGTAATTTGAAAGTTAAATCAGTATGAGTTGTCTACCTCTCCTCTGGTCCTAATACTGATCCTGATATTGCACACCGCCCACAGCAAAAGTTACTCTGTCAATCCAACTTTAGCAATTTTATTGGAGCACATTACACTAAAAATTAAATTGGCGGAGACAGTAGTCGGAGTCAAAGTCAGCTAATAGATAAAATTGATTTGATTAAAAATTCAAACTCAAATTCAAATTCACATGGAGATGTGTCATAAAATTTTCCTATTCGCATTCGCTTTTGCCTTTGCCTTTGAATTTGAAATTGAAATTTGAAATGTGATACTTTCCACTTTTCACCATTCACTGTTCCTTGTTCGTCCTTTATGGAAGACGGAAAAGCGGACTTTTCTATCTACAATCTACAATCTAGACGCATAATTTTATTCCTTCCTTTTTCCCGTTTGCTTCCGATTTCTCTTCAGATTCTGACGGTTTGAACTGTAATATCTCCACTTTTAATTCAAATTCAATTCCAATTCTGTGGAAAAAATTACCGAGACAACTTTTGAGGAAAATGTAATATTTTACACAACACACGGTACACGAAACAGGTTACACGCAGTGAAAAAAAACTCTGTAGCGACTGAATTATCTCGATTTGTATCACTACTTTTGGCCCCAATTCCCTTTTTATTTTCAAACTATCAATGTTGATGTCGATATTTTGAGTGTGACCCCGAGCGATTTGGAACCTGGAAACTAGATAATAAAGCTTGTGTTCCGTGTTTTTGTTCTCTTGAATTCAGGACAGTTTGCTCCAGTTTAAAACGCACCTATTACGTTTGATGTTTGATTTTTGATGTTCAGCGGAGGGAGAAGAAAAGAACGCACATGCGAAATACAAAATGCGTTTGACAAGCCAAAGGCCAACTTGACGATTCGACAGTCAGAAAACAACAACACAGTCAATGGGCTTTGAACATGATTTTACGTGATGGAATTTTACAAAGTCAAAGTCAAAAACTTGATCACTTGGTTCAAGTGTCCTATTTAGAGCCTCCAGACTACAGACTCGAGAGTCGAGACTCGAGTCTAAAGTAAAGGCTAGGAGCAACAGCCGTCAAACTTTAGAAATGAGAGGGTGTAGAGTATAAAATTAGCACGTCATGGACAGAAATGAGGAAAGTAGAAAAACTGTAGGACACGGATAAAATAAAAAATTCTTAAACTCTTTTTATAGAATGTAGAGTCTGGATTCTAGAGTCTAGATTACAGAAAACACAAAGGCGGACGTAATTGAATGTATGGTAGTTTTTTCAAGTGAAGAGTGACGAGGGTAGTAAAAGTAAAAAGTTGATGATATTTTGATTATATTTTGAGTTTTGAGCAGAATCTTTTCCCAACTTTTCTTTATTTTTATTTTTTCACGAACCGTTAAACGTTGAACCGACGCACTTAGACTCTTTCGGAAAAAAGTATTTTGTTTTGTTGTGTATAGTAAATGTTGTTTTTTATTGTTTGTTAAGTTGGTTGATGGAGGAGAGAAATTTGATAGAAAGATAGAAAGTGTCCATCTAGATCTAGATTCTGGATGAGCATGTGAAGGGCTATCTATCTCCACTAGAAACACTAGAAATAAAATGAAAAAACAAATATTTTACTGACAATCTTGTGCGTGGTGGTAAATGTGCGTCTGTAGGATCTAGAATCAAGAATCTAGTCAGCAGAATTTTTCTAGTCTCAAATATATGAACTCTGGACTTGGAACGCTGGTCACTCTTTATTCTTCACTATTCACTGTCCATTGTCCACCGTTCACTGTTCACATTTTCTGCTAGAATTCTGGAGAATTGGCAATGGGGAGATGCGGAAGAAGGGGAGAAGTGCAGCACGTTTTTCTATTTTCTTCTTCTCGTCACAACTTGAACTTGGATTTGTATTTGGACTTGGATTTGGAGGAGAATCACAGTCTAAGCCAACACATTCCAATTGAGAACTGTTTGAGAGGGCCGAGAAGCCGTGGGATAAAATAGAACAGGAGTATAGGAGAAGAGAATGGAATGGAATGGAATTGCACGCGCTGGCGTGTCCAACGCGCCAGCCAAACCGAACCAAATCAACCCAACACAACTAGAAACTAGAAACTAGAGCCACTCAAATTCAACTTATTCCTCCTTCTCTCCACTCTACACTGTAGAACTTGGAACGGGACTCTAGATCCTAGAATCTAGAATCTAGAATCTAAACTTGGGGCTCGAGATGTTAACTTGAAATAATTCTTTCCCTTTCTATTTTCACGTCCTCTTCAAGAGCTCCCTAACTTTGACTACAGCTTTCCTTTCCTTTCCACTCGGTAGCAACAGAAAACACAACTGTTCCTATTTTGCACACCGTTCCGATCCTCCTCGTACTCCCTGGTTCATACACCGTACGCCGTACGCCGTGCTTCAAATTCCAAACTCGAGACTCGAGACTCAACTCAGTCTCACTATGACAAGCGAAGAGACCACAACCCCCGTCCTCCTGCTCCTCCTCATTTTTGGCTCGCATCTAGTTTCTACCAAGACACTAATTATCAATGACGACAACTTTGTCAACTTTGAACTTGTCAATGCACAATCCACCATGAATGAATGTACTGCTCTCTGTTTATTTAATGGGCGTAATGTACACAGTACACAGTACTCAGTGCATAGTGCACAATCTACAGTCTACAGTATGCCACAATCCATAATACAGCATAATTATATCACTAGAATTTGCTAAAGTAAAAACTGCACAATGTAAACTATACTCCAATATTTTATTCGCATTACATGCAAAGAATAGGCTGGCGTCAACTTTTTTTCTTGTAAGGCACTGCTGTGTATATAGTATACAAGTAAAAACGCCCGTCAAATGACGGGATAAATAACAAGTCTATAGAATCCAAATCCGATGGTCAAAACGCTTTACGCATTTCGTTTTATATTCTCCACAGCCGCTTATTTGTAACCAAAAATCGGTTTATCTGTTTTTATTCCTCCGTGAGATTGAGCTTTTTCAGCTCTCAATATTTGTTTTGCTTTAATGTTAAAACGATGAATGTGTACTACTTCATTAGCCCAAATAAAAGCTATTCGATTTCTTCCAAATTACTTTTATTTAAGCAAATACAATAGCTTTTTACTTTGTCCAGAGTAATAGCCATTTCTCTTAGCCAGAGTAATAGCCATTTCTCTTAGCCAGAGTAATAGCCATTTCTCTTAGC
>JAQGBH010001394.1:0-33018 GCA_034698265.1 Sminthurinus aureus | reverse complement strand
TATTGTTATACTTTGCATGACTCGAATTGAATTGACTTGACTTGAACCCCCTCCCCACCCGAAGGCGATGCCAATACCGATGATGATGATGACGATGAACAGTTTGTAGTTTGCACACCTGAACACTGAACATTACACATACACACTACACACACACGAACCCACATACACACATACACACATGAGCGATAGACAGAAGCACGGGGAAAATGGAGATAGCTGTCTCATCCGCTATCTGGAATGGAGCTGAAGAGTGAGAGGTAAATTATATTTCAAGGAATAAATATAAAGCATGAAGCACCGAGTAGTGTAGGACAAATCTAAATGTCAAATATAATTTGGTCGTCTGACGTTCCATGTTCAATGTACAAAATGTACTCCGTACAATGTCCACTATCTAATAGTCAAGCGTTAATAGACACGTTATACCTCTCCTCTACTACTGTTCAACTGTGTAGTGTGTACCTTAGATTATAGATTTATAGATAATATCGTAGTAGGTACAAAATACATAATATTTGATATATACATATACATATATATAGAAACAGACAAGCACAGTCCGTAACTGACAGTCAATAATTCAGAATTGAGACTAGTCGGTGTCTCAAGACAGAAAAGCGGCTGCTTTCTCCTTTCACTCTGTCTTGTCCCTCTTATGATTTCATTCATCATTGTGAATTAGCGTGTAGGCTGTAGGCTGTAGGCTGTAGGCTGTAGACGTACAAGTACAAGCCCAAATCCTAGTCCAAGTCGCAGCAGTAATGATGTCAACTGTACATTTTGGCGTTGTACATATGAGAATATCTATATAGAATATGCTATCACATAAAACATCGTAGGTGTGTAACATGTAATATGCAATAGTTATCGTCATTAATGGTAGGGCAATCTGAATTCTAAATCCATTCCATTCCAGTCCAGGCCAAAAAATCACTACTACTCAATAAAGCTCTAGTTCTAGCTCCAGTTCAGTAGTCAGCCCAGTGTCTAGTATCTAGTGTCCAGTGTCCATTCACTCTGTTAAAAGGAAATGGACATGGACATTTCTTTTATCGTCTCTATTAGTCAATCCGCTTCATACTTGATACATCTATCAATAGGAATAGAAATTCCCGATGCCGGTTGCCAGTTGCCAGTACAATTTAAGTATGTAACTACAAACACTTGCCTTGTCCAAAGGAATCAATGAAATATCTCTCTCTCTCTCTCTCTCTCAATTTAATTAGATGAATGACGGACTCTAATGCTACATATACTACATTGTATATTGTATAATATAGCGTCCAGTGTCCAGAGTCTAGAGTCCAGAGTCCAGAGTACACAGCAATCCATTTCATCTTTTGTATTTTGTATATTTGTACATTTATCTCACAAAATCAATCACACGCACCCTTATCAACATTCAACATTACATTTTAGATTTTAGATTGGAGGTAAAAAGGTGTAGGACAAAATATGATACATTTTATGCATACACTATACACCATACTTCATACACGCAATGGAAAACCCACAATTTACATTTCATGCTCAATGCTCAATACAGTATTGACAATACTCAATACTCAATGCTCAATCTTCATCACCACAAAAAAATCCAAGCATTTTCTTCTTCTTTCACCATCCCCTTATTTGTGCACAAAAATCCATTTGGGTTTTGGGTGAAACTACATGTACGTTGTATGTATTTTGACGACCCTCTTTTTTATTACAGACTACAGACTACAGACAAACTTTTGAATAAAAAATATGCTATTAGCATTTTATCATTAGTTTTACAGAAATCATTTACATTTATATTTTATTGTGTACATTGTACACTGTACACTGTACACTGTACAATACAATTTGTATCAAAGCTTTCATACTTTGTAAATCAATAAGTATTCAAACTAAGGGCAATGAGTCTGAGTTATTTGATATTTGATGCACATTTGAACGCTTGAACACTTAAAGCTTTAATAATATACTCGATACTCGATACTGTATTCTTTTTGTTCTTTCTAAAAATTTTACTCCGAATTTTAATTTCAGTTCTCAATGTTCAATGTGAATTGTGAAATTGTATAATCTGTAATCTATAATCTGTAATGTGAATGGATGAATGGTGAATGGTGAATGGATGAATAGAATAAATTAATATGTTGAATGTGGAATGTTGAAAGGGTGCAGAAAATTGAATGAGGGAACGAATGAATGAATAAGTGAATGAATGAACTGTAAATTTTCTCCCAAGAATCTTGATTGTTGATCTTGATCTCTACACTCTACTCTCTACACTCTACATAATACTTTTATAATGAATGAACACATAGTACAGAGCATTGTGTATAGCTCAAGGCGTGCAGTGTGTACAATTCTAATAATAAATTCCATATCAAACTCAAAACTCATATGCATGTAGACATGAATAGGCAGAGTAAATATAAAATGAAGATAAAATCTTCTTCATTCACACATAAATATCCACGTAGGGAAAGTACAGTTGACAGTTTTCCATGTATAAGGTAGAAGGTAGTATGTAGTATGTAGTGTGTAGCAAAGTTTAATACCTAGGGAAATAATAATAATAATAATAATAATATCATTCTCAAGAATCAGGAGCCAATCCCATTCAATTCAAATTTCAAATGGATGATTTCACACAAGGAGCATTGAATCAGGCACCAGATATCAGATAGAGTATGCGATTGGAGATTGGGAAAAGAGGAAGGAATTAAATTGAGAGTTTAGATTAAGGAAACGTATTAAAGGTGTATGTAATTTGTAATTTATAAGTATTCTCTATAACTTGATTAAATCAAGTTTCAAGTATCAACTTTCAAGCATCTAGAATCTAGCATCTAGCATCAAGTGAGGTAGAAAGGTGATGAGATAGGAGCTAAAACTGTACATTGTACATATTATGTAGATCTCCTTTCCCCATAATATTATATAATATATAATATTGCATGTGAATGCTGAATGCATACAAATTCATTTCATTTTATTACGTTTTTGGATATAAGATATATAATCTATAATATATAATCATTGGAATATTGAATAGGCAATGGAATGGAATGGAATGGTGTGGTACGGAATTTGGATTCCAAAATTCAGAATTCTGAATCCTGAATTCAGAAAATTAGGATGAAGAAGAAAGAAGAGGAGAGGAGAGTATGCGAAAGAGACTCAAAATAGATTCACCATTCACTATTCACCATTGAGAGAGCAAATGAAGCAATCTGTTATCCTGTCCTCCCGTCAAGACAAGGCAGAGAAAGAGAAGGAGACTCGCTAAAGTCTAAACTCTAAACTCTATAGGAAATTTGTACACTTTGGTAGGTACATTCAAACTACATTTTAAACTATACTCTTCTTCTGACTCTTGTGAGTACTGACTTCTGACTACACTTGTATTTGGTCTTGCTCTTACTCTTGGTTGGTCTCTCAAGTGAACTCTCTGATCAAAGATTAAATTAGTCTTTCCCACAAATTTATTCGCTCTCATTCCAAATTCCACAGTCATCTATTGAACTAGTCCCAGTCCCTGGTCTGGTCTGGGATGCTCTGCTCTACTCTACTCTTCTACTCTAGTTGCATCTAGTCTCGCGTTGCTTGGTTTGGCTTGACTTGACTTGAGTTGGTTTGGTATTCGGCCTGACTCGACTTTTGTACGTACAGTGTACAGTGTACAGTGTAGTCCTCCTTTGAGCTCATACAATAATTTTCAATTCATCTTTTCCCCGTAAACACACACACAAATACATATGTACGTCTTACTGTATACTGTATACAACTAGAAACTACTGCCTAAAGTCTACTGCTAGATCATCCAACTTCCAACATCCAACATCCAACCACAAATGTAAATACAACACCGGATTCCTACAAAATGGGATGAAGAGAGAACAATTACTCATGACTGTGAAATGGGAAATGGAAAATCCAAAGTCCAAAGCACAAAATGAAAGTCGTATGAAATATGAAATATGAAATATGAAACAAGAGTTGATTCTCTTTTCATAAATACATGAATAAATAACTAAACAAGTCATTTGTGATTTGTCATGTCTATTTCCAATTTATAATTTCCATGAATGGATGCATCAGAGTCATGTGTCATAATTCATAATAGAGAGAGAAAGCTTCCCCTTTGTTTCTATCTCACGTCTCAATTCTCAATTCAATCAACTCTCTCCCAACACCCAACTCCCTAAATTCAGTTAAATCAGCTACAACCAGAAGCTACAAGCTGCCGTTTCACTTTCACTCTCTTTCATTTTTACTCGGTATATTATCAAAGCTGTCAATCCGTTTCATTACATGACTTGTGACTTGTGACATTCAACATTCCACATTCAACTTTTAACTTGCATCGCTATAAACAATAAACAATAAAAGGTGATACTTTTCATGCTTTTTCTTTCCAATTCCCATGAAATTCACATTTATATGAATTTCATGTGTTAAAATTTAAATTAAAAACAGAGAGGAACACAAGAGAAAGTTTCAACTTTTAACCTTTGTTATTTATCTGTAGTTAAAGTTTATTTAGAAAATTGAAGAAATTTGTTTGATCACAGATTTTGATAAGGGTTTCTTGGATTGTCTGTAATCTGTAATATTAGTTCAAAGTCCAAGTCAAACGGTACAAAGTACAAAGTAAACAGATAATAGACGAAAAGAAAGATAAAATATAACGTGAATTGATTCCAGATTGAAGACGTTTTACTATTCACGATTGGAGATTGGAGATCTGTTATCTTTTATAGCATTTAATATTTCATACTTGATACTTGATGCTTAATATTCCGATTCGAACCCTCCCACTAGATTTTGGGGGTAAGATTAATCCCACTACTAAACGTTTAAGAGAATGCGGTATACGGAATAGAAATGAATTCATAATGGACAAAAGCAGGGTAAAATACTGGTAACTGGTATATTATGTATTACATATTGAGTGTATTTTGGATAGAACCCTGATATGAATCACGCATAAATTACTTGAGCACCATAATATTATTATACAGAGAGACATGGAAAGGGAATCGATTGAATATAGAAAATAGACTGTAGATTGTGGATTGTGGATTTTAGATCGATAGTTATGTGTTATGTGCAGAGTGCGAACTGTGGAGAATACTGACTACAGACTACAGACTATACCGACTGCCCAGCTTACCTCCGATCTAGAAATTTTGAGACTTTGTCTCGTAACTGGTATATGGAAACTCAGTTCATCTTGGTCTTTATCTCCATCCTCCTCTTTACTCTTTACTTGACTAAATCCTTTCTTTCATTTTGTGTCTTTATTCTATACTTCTCCAGTCTCCAGTCTACAGTCTCGACCATCATTCCCTCCCTCTCTTTCTCTTTCTCTTTCCCTCTCTTTTCCTCTTCCGTCTTGGCTTATCGTCCAATCAACCAAATTCCAAAATACCTTCAAAGGCTAAAGGCTCAGACGGAGTAAACGCTCCACGTCTTCATCTTTATCTTTATCTTTTATACCGTCTACGTATATTTACAGAACCTCACACAAAGGGATCAACACACTCTCATTAATTGCATTTTGGCTCACTCTGTCCTTTGTTTTTCCCTTTGTCTCTGTCTCTGTCTTTGCTTTAACTTTCTCCTCCGCCCTCCGCCTTCTACAATCTACATCTATAGACTATAGTCATAGCTCATAGCTCATAGTTCATAGTTTATAGTATACAGTATAACAGAGTAAGTGTGCTAACTACACTGCAAAACAATGGTTTTATACCGGCGATTATGTTATTATGTGCCTTTTAAATACAATTCAATACCCGGAAATTTCAAATTTCAAGTGAAAAGTGAGAGTAATATCCCAAATCCCAAATAACAACCAATAGAAAATCAAAACCAAAATCAAAGTTTACAAAACATGTATCTGGATTCCTGTATTCCCGGTTCTTGATTCTTTGACAATTTTGTAATCGTAATCTTTATCTCTATCCTAATGGTAAATGGTAAGTGTGAGATAAAAGTTCTTCTCAACTCCCGATCCAATCGCCAATCGATTTCATCACGACTTTTGAGCTCTCTTTAAGATTGCTCAGTTCACAGTTGAGAGATTAGAGTTGAGAATTGCGTCTAATTGTCTAATTATAAGTTAAAGTCAAAGACGTTATGCGGGTGTAGGAATTTAAGGAGGAAATTAGGAGGAGCGAAGAGATGCAGGAAACTGTGGGAAAGGGGAAAATATCCGATTCATCAACATAATTAATTGAATCGGGTCAGATTGGACTGGCTTGGATTGGATTGGATTTTTATTATATATTTTTACAAATGGAGTACAAACTCCAAACTCCAAGCTCCAAACTATTTTGGTTTTCCTCTATCATTTATGGCATCTTTTGTCATGTCACCACTGGCACTCGTGACTTTTTTTGTTTGAGATTTGAAACTGGATATTCTATTTTGGAGTCTTGAGATAAAAAGACCAAGTGCAAAAAAAGGTGAGTGAGTCGTCCTACAAAATCTTTTGCCTGTTTTCTCCTTTCTCCTTTCTACTTTCCATGTGGGTGGGTATTAGATAGTGGATAGTGGATAATGGATGGTGGATGGTGAATGGTGGATAGACGGCCAGAGAAGGGCCAGAAAAGAGGGAAAGTGTAGTGCAGTTTGTATCTAGTATCTAGTATCTAGGATGCAGTAAGATTGGATTGGTAGCATACTCCATACTCCACACACCATACTCCATACAGAAAAGAGACTAGAGAAAAGACAGGAAGAATGGATTACACATAAAAGAAGAAAAGTAGGAAAAGAAGATCCTCCATCCGAAACCAAATTCAATATCCAGTAGCAAGCATTCTCATACGCCGTAAACGGAGCATGATGCAAGATACATGTATAGATTGTACAGGGACGAACTACGTCGAGAATACGAGGTATGGTACGGTTTGGGATAGTATAGCATGGCATGGCCTGGCCTGCTAAGGTTCATGTTATGGAAACAAGTTGTAGATTGTAGGTTATTGTAAGTTTTTTGGGGAAAAGTCTTGCGCCGTGTAGATCTTGCTACTGAGACCCTTACATTGAGCTCGTTCTTTCTCTCTCTCCCTCTCTCTTCCTCTCAGCCTCCGTATCGACATCCAGAACGACTTTCTCCTGCTCGCTCCTTTTCCTTTTCTCTCGTGTTCGTTCTCTTTTTCGTGCTCGTCCAGTCAACTCAAATAGTTGTATACTGTATACGCTCTATGCTCAATACTATGTACTGTGTACCTCTACTAGCTACTACCTACTCCCTACATCTATGCATCTCTATCCTTATAGACTAGAAACTTTCCTCCTGAATACATATTATTATTATACGCTACACGTTATATCTCCGCCTGCTCTTGTGCAAAGTACAAGGACAAAAGTATCCAACTAATAAAGTGATATAATAAAAGAGAACGGGGTATTGCTCTCACCGCATCAAGCTTGTGGAGCATTCCGGATAGAACTTGGAGCATGGAACACAGCACAGGGTACATGCAACGTACAACATATCTACTGTCGACAGTCTACAGAGTACTTATATGTATGTACGTGTGTGCATGTGTGCACACAGGATTAGCTGTGGAATCTCGTGGAGAAAGTTTATAGAAAATGCGTCATCTATAGATCTATGTCACGGGAGAATGTAGACTGTAGAATGTAAACACACACGGAATTTGAGTTTGAGTTTGAGTTCGAGGTAAAGTAGTGCGTGCGTAAGTATGCACTCCGCACCATGCTACACTATTCACTCTACTCTACTCTGTATACTACTATACTTGAATCTCTAGGTTATTTTGTATACATGATAATATATGTAGCATTAAATTGTGTATATGCATGGAGACTGGAAACTGGAAACTGGAAACTGGAGACTAGAGACTGGAGACGTTTCCACTCTGTACTCGATTCTGTTTTCTCTTGACAGAGAGAGAGAGAGAGTGAAAAGAATAGGAAAAGTGGAGTATGCATTCTTCTTTTTATGTATTTATACTTTACGCATTTGGCACTTGCCTCTTTGACTTGACTTGAATTGACTTGACTTGACTTTGACTGCTACTAATATATAATATAATATAATAAATTCCCTCTTGCCGCTTTCTCTCTCTGACTCTCTTTCTACCGTCGGGTTTCGTGATTCGCTTCTTTTGTATTTTGTATTCTCTATTCTCTATTCTCTATTCTTCAGTCCACTGGAGATTTAGTCAACTTGAAACTTGAAGAATCGGATAAATGTTTTGTAAATATTTTGTACAGACACAACACCAAGACACAGACCAAAATTTGAAGACTTGAAGACTTGAAGACTCCAATTCAAACACTCAAACCCTTTTCCATTTTCCTTTTCTTCTTTTTCTTCCAGCTCTCCAGATCAAGACGAGAGACGAGACATTATTCCATCCAAGTGTAGATGGAAGATGCCGAAAAATGTCAAGGATATAGTATATACGTTATACGCATAATGTATTTATATATAGGCTGACGTAAATGATACATCCCAGTACAACAAACACACACCAAAACCCAGAACAGAGAACAAAAAACAAAGAGGATGGAAACAATAGAAGCCTCCGCGTTCAACAAACATGATTCAACATTTCAACATTTTACCCTTCCCCTTTCACTTTTCACTAGTCTAGTATCTAGTGTATTAACATGAGCTTTATTACTCGTAGAGAATTTTAGGGAATTTACAGAGGAATCCCAAAGAATCCCAAAGATTTTTTCCGCAGTCCCCTCCTACCTTATTCTTTATACATTTCCATCCTACTTTTTCCCGTACAAGTACATGGTAAATGGTGAATGTTGAATGTTGAATTTTGAATGGTATGTGTGTTATTTGTGTACTGTGGATTGTGAAAGGAACTGCTGAACAAAACAGAATAAAACAGAACTGAACTGAACTTTGCTGAGCTAAGTTAAGCAAAACTGAGCTGATTTCAACTGGAACCTGAGATCTATGCAATTTAATCCATATCATTCTACCTCATCTTCATCCTCTTATTCATACTTTGTTCTCTCTACTCTTCTTCCACGGTGCACATTCCTCTTACTTGTACTTTGTACTTATTCATGAAAAATGTTGTATATTTTTCTACCATTCCTATAATAACATTTACATGGGAATTTTACTGTAATAATAAAAAAATGAGAGAAAAAGGAGAGAGAGAGCTTATCAACACATATTTTTCACTGCCTACTTTATACACACTTTGTACTTTCTAGTTTACCGATTCCTGTAAACTCTCAAAAATCTACAACCCAAAATTCAGAGTATCCAGAGTGAAGCATTATAATTTAGAGTACAGTAGTATTTCTCATTGCACATGATATATTTAATATAATAATACACATCAGCATCAACATCAACAGCAGCATCCGAATAATACATTCTACGCCGTAGATATTATTTACGACCTTTTATACATGTATAAATACACTCACATTCTACATTCCACGTTCTACACTCTACACTCTACACTCTACACGTTTGTACAATGTACAATGTCCTTTGAACAGCAACCAAGTTTAGTTTAGAGGGGTAATAAAGGGAAATGAACAAAATGTATGTAATGGTAGATAAAAAAGAGGCATAATCATTATTATCATGGATAATAGTTCATTGTCCATGTTGAAATGGTAATGGAAACGAGAGAAAAGAGAGAAAAACAACAAGAAGACTGCAGAATGGAGAATGAAGAGGATAACAAAAACTGGAAAACTGGAAAACTGGAGTTCTCTCTCTCATTATTGCTACATGTTTCTACTTATATACGTATTTTCATATGTAGAATGTACAATGTTACAGTTATATTACTACGTACTCCATTACAGCTCCAGTATTTCTGTCCTTATTTAGTATTTAGTACATAATACATAATACATAATACACAATGTACATATAGATACACAATACACAGCAATAAATGTGACTATTTCCCCCCTGTTTTCTACTTTCTACAGACCAGACCAAACTAACATGAGAGAATTGGGGATTGAGTAAGTGAAACTGTGAAAGTGAATTTTCTACATATTTTGCATCTTTTTCAGCCTAAATTCTACATTCTCCATTCTCCATGTACTGTATGTGGTATGATATCGCATGGTAGAATTTAGAATGTAAGTACTTGAATTTCTACTGGGCTTTGCTCTGTTTTGCTGTGCTGGGTCGTGTTGTTGTTGTCGTTGTAGATATTCTACTTTCCACATTCTACTCTGCTCGACTCTTGTCATCATGGTTCTCGTTGGTGTCGTTGTCGTTTTTCGCTGTCGTTGTGCGTCATCAAGTCATTAGATTTTAAAGACCGTGGCTAATGTAATAGACACCGAGTTGTTGTTGCTGTTTGTTTGTGTTTTCCTATTCTATATGTATACATGAAATGTAGATATCATGTACATTGTACATTGTAAATACATTGTAAATTTGATGGTGATGGAAATGGCCATGTTCCTTTTCAAGTCCTCATGAAACTGATACAATAATATGCATTTGTCTCCAGTCTATATACTATATATACTATCTACAGTATACAGGATATCATTGCATCCATATTTTCTACATTCTACATTCTACATGTTGTACAATATCCTGATTCTTGATGTGGGTTGTACTACCGAATTTTCCATCCAAGTGAATACATGTTGTACTTTGTACTTTGTAAATATGCATGGCTTGAAGGTATGTCTCCGCTTTTCTGTTTGTTAAATACGTTGAAAATATTTGAATTCCTACTTTTACTTTTACTCTTTCTACAGTCCTCATCCAGTTGCCTTGTTTTGTTAAAGGGAAAGCCGAAACCCAAACCCAAACCCAAGCCGAAACAGAACGAATGAGTTTACAAAGGTCGAAACAGAAACCATAAGAGGAAAAGCAAAAGAACAAATGTTGAACGTTTGTAAATTCCTGGGTGGAGAATGGAGAAGAATTATCATACATACAACAAACAATATATTTACAATGCATAATACATAATACACAATACACATTACACATAATACGTTTACATGTGCTTTGTGTGTTGTATTATGATCTTTCCTGATATCCGGCCAAATAGCTCATGAGTTTACGAACGCGTAAAATTAAATTAGTTTCTCTCTCTCTCTCTATTTCTTTGGCTCTCTGGCTCTGGTTCTCGCCTGTTTTGCCTTAGTTGTTACGAATAGATAATAGATACATAATACAAAATACAATACAGTACACAGACCATGTCATATACGCTGGTGCATGTGTTTATGTTACTTTCTACATTATAATATGTATATGAGAGAGATGTTGTAGAATGTAAATGTAAATGTAAATAAAGTGCGCAAGAGAGTATCAGAGAGAAAGAGAGAGAGAGGGTTACACAACTTACAACGTGTGTACTGTGTACCCTCATAAAGTAGAAACACACGAGTTTGTGTTGTTTATTATGACTATATTTATTCTCTCTCTCTCTCTCTCTCTCTCTTCTCCTGTTTTTCCTACTTCCACATTCTAAATTCTAGTTTCTAGAATCTAGATTCTAGATTCTAGATTTAACATAAATGTGGATACATGAAAATGCTACATAATTTTGTTTAAAGAGAGAGGGAGAGAGTGAGTCCATGTCCTAAGAACTGGGAATAATGATGATGATGATGATGATGAGGATGAGCATGATCATGATGAAGATCTTGAAGTGTATTACAAGTTACGACTATTTTATGAGACAAACTGCTCAATAATTTCAGGACGAGCTCTTTACTCAGTATACTGAATGTAAACAGAATGTACAATGTACAGTGTACAGTGTACAGTGTACAACCCAGACTCCAGATAACAGGTATTTAGAAGTTAAAAGCGAGTCAGCACCAGAAACCAGGACCCACACCGTAGAAAAATGTAGGAGGCAAATGAAAAATAATTTACAACTCAGCATTTAAAAATGTCTCACAAATCCTCATTTCCCAACACTCTACTTCATCATTCATCATAATTTACACACGGACTTAACGTTGAATAACTTAAATACCGTCAAGTCCGTATGACTGTTGACATATCATAATTTTGATTGTACAAGGAAAATGAGAAAATGTTCCCTGTAATAATCCATTGTGTTGATTGTAAAATCAGGGATTAATTATTAATTACAAGCCAAAAGCACAGTAAGTTATACTATAAAGTCGTATCAGAAGGATTTTTGAACCATAAAGAACAAAGTCGCTAGCGCCAGTACTATTTATTTTTGGATATAAAGTCAGGAGTAATCACACCTAATTTTCTTGCACCACTCTTTCCCATTTTTTCCTTTCTCTAGCTCCACATCTAGATCCAGATTTAGATTCAGAGTCCAGTTCAGCCTTAGACTAACATGGGCATATGAAACTAAACTTGTACATTATACATATTTGGATTTTGAACTGGTCTGGCGAAACTGGACAGTTTATGTCATGAATAAATTTTCATCAGAGCAACTGGAAACTTATGTACAAGTAAAAAGGGGGAAAATAGTGGAAAAAGTCTCATCTCAGTTCCACACTTGTGACTTGTTTTGAGCTTTGAGTTTTGAGGTTTGACAGACTCTGAGCTCTGGACTCTGGACTTTTGACAGTCCGCTTTCAACTTTGGACTCTGGGGAAGAGGAAAAAAGTGTTTGGAAAGATATCTCAACCGTGCGATCTAATAAGGTCATTTGAATTCACAATGTACATTCACAAACTCCTTGCTGTGCTGACTCCCTACAACCTACAACCAGACTGCAAAACTGTAGAGTATAGAGTACAGAGTGTAGAGTGTAGAGTGCAGAGCAAAATTTACATTGATTTTCCTGTAAAATCATTTTATACTTTATATACTGTCAATATTTTGTTCAGGAGGAGTTACAACTTGTACCTGTATTCAGATGGTATACTTATTTGTTATTTACTACTTTGTAGTTACATCTCACGGTTTTAGCTATGGATAGCTTCCCTTTAATATTTATGTTTGCGAGATTCACAGTATATTCTTTATTCTATATTCTATACTCTATACGGGCAAGTTTATTATATAGAGTTATACAGTTGAGTAAAATGTTGAAATTTTGAATCCAGTCACATTCCACAGTCCATAGTTAAAAAATTCAATGTTTATTTATTCCAGGTCAAATAAAAAAAGGTTTACTCTTTACTTGTACTTGCAGATTCACCAACTATAGTAACTAGTAACTAGACTAGCGATTAAAATGGCAGAAAACAGAAAAGTAGTTTGTACTATTGACTATGTGTACGGTCGGATACAGTCAAAAGTGTAAAGTCTAAACTCTAAACTCTAAACAGAGTGCAGAATCCAGTGAAGAATCCAGATGAAGAGAGAATTGAGTTGTAATATTTCTTAATTAGAGGATGGGCAAAGTAAAAGGGAGAGTGAGAAAGACATGAACAATTACCTAGATACCCGAATCTAGAATCTAGAATCTAGAATCTAGATTCTAGATGGGAAACCTTTTGCCGCCAAACTAGACCAAAACTAATGCCCAAACCTCAGACCCCAAAAGACTCTTCTCATGTATTCTTACTTACTTGATAGTTGATATTAGATAGTACAGATATGTACAATGTACACATTGAGCACTGAACTAAACTCTAGTAAACTCATCCAATCTTGAGAATTGGGAAAGTCAGAGCCACGGGCCAAAAACTAATTGTAAAGACTAATGGAGCTGGATGAGGACGAGGTTGAGGCTGTGGACGAGGATGAGAAATCTGAAATTAGGAAGAGATATGAAGAGATACGATAGATGGTTTTCTCCGGGTATGGTCTCCAATTTTCCCCATCTCTCTCTCTCTCTCTGTCCCACTCCAGAAGAATTAAATTGAGTTAAAATACATATGTCCTGGCTTGTAGATTGTAAATGTGTGTCCAGTATGCAGTATGCAGTATGTACTATACATGTATGCGGTATAGTGACGCATTTTAAATGTACAATGTACATTTTACATTTTATATGTAGACCTCCCTCTATCCTGTATGAGACAACGGACATGGATGATAAAACTTGCCATTCGGATTATAAAAGCTATTGTTAAACTTGTCACCAGCATCAATGAAAATGAAAATGACCACATCTGAATCCCAATCCAAATCCACATCCAGCTCCAAACTCCAAATGCTGGAACACTAGTCCGCTTTTCTTCTCTCTCCTCTTTCTAGTTTCTAGTTTCTAGTTCTCATGGTTGTCCTCGTAAATGTTAATGAGATGAGATGAGACAAGATGACTCCAGCTCCGAACCATCCTTTCCTTCGCACAACACACAAACATACATTCGTTCTACATTCCCTTGTTTCTCAGCTCCTCTCCTCTGCTACATACTGCATGTCCTCTATTTCTGCATCTTTCTATTTACTCTATGGCGGATATATTCAATGGATTCACAATTACACAAGTAGAAAATGGAGGGAAAGTTTTGGTAGTCAAGAAACTACTTTTTATATTCCAATTCATTGAAAACAGTGCAATTCCAATCCTAAATTCCCTTCAAGAACTCCAAGTCCAATTTCAACTCCATTTGGGAGTCAAAAAATAATCCAACAAACAAGGCTAACGACCAACTAACTGCAAACTACAAATTGTCAACTAGGAACGAGGACCCAGAAAAAAGTCGCTTATCTCCTATACATTTTCAAAGTATTTCATTGTTATTCGGATGACCTCGCCCTCTCATTATATCTGTGATTTATAATTTTTAACTTGAGGCAGAAATTTAACCATTTCTTTTCTCAAAAAGGAGCAGAGAAATGATAATTAAATGGCGAGTGGTAAATGCAGCATTTTTAAACGTTATGCTGGCGGCTGGTTGCTGGCTGCGCATTTCACCAGTCCAAACTCAGAAATATCAAGTATCAAGTATGTGGTATGTGTCAAGTTTCAAATTCGCTTCACTGCACTTTTAAATGCAGAGTGTAGAAAAAGGTTAAAAATACTTGTTGTCTTGAAAAATGAAAAATATTCTATCTTTTGCTGATACAGTTTGCCTCGAATCTTCAATCATTCTCTACATGATATTTCATTATCTTTTGACCAAATATTTCCTTACTGTTTCATTTTTCCTTTCAGTTGATAGTTTTTAGCAGCAGTGAGAATGTCTTTTTCATATAGAAATTGAAAACTGATGTCTGATGTATTATTATTATTATGTCATCTGTGTCGAATGTCGATGAATGATCAATTGTGTGGTGTTGCTGCTCCTGGTATGGTATTTTGTATTTTGTATTTTGTACGTAGGTACATTTAGTATCTACCGGTATGTCAGTTTTTCTTGTCATCTTTACTTCCCTTTTCTCTCCATCAAGCAACTACATTTTAGATTATCTATTTTTTATGCGCGTGATAAATTACATACGGATAATACAAGATGAGGAAGATTGAGTACGCTGTTCACTTGTACGAGATGGAGATGAAGATGGGAATGAGGAAAGCATCGCAAATCGCAAGGCATGGGGCCTCGACATATGTCTACATATTTATACCTTGGATCTTGGATATTTAGGTGATGATTTCCCCTTTGACTCTCTTACTTTGTCTTTCCGTACGTTCTAAAAACACATACACGACGCACAGTACACAGTGTACAATGTACTGAGAATGCACCGAGTATAGTGATGAAGAAATATAATGTTGTCCCAGTAGCACACACAAGACAGGAGTCTCGGATCTTGAGTCTTGAGTCTTGAGACGAAATGGGTGGCATACATATTTTGGTGTGTGGTGTGCTGACTAGAGAACAGGAACATGTGTTGATAGTTGATAGCTGATATTTTGGTAGCAATAATAATACAAGTGAAACACACACAACTCAACTCAACTCAACTCAGCTCAACTTGACTCGTTGCCATGTAGAATGTAGAAAGTAGAAACAGCAGAAGAGAGAAGAGAGTGCATCATATAATCAGGATCAGTACCATCTTCGTCATAGTCATCCTCACTAACAGAAAACTACATGTACTTTGTATTTTGTCTGGTGTACAAATGTAGCTCGTAACTTGTAACTTGTAGTTTGGTGTGTAGTGTGTAGGAACAGGAAGATTGATACAACCCAACTTATGACTTTTACCTTCCATCATTTTGTACATCGTACATCTTACATTGCACATTGAACATCGTACAGCTTGAAGAATACGAATGAGTCGTATATTCACTCGTAGGATACGCTAGGATGAAAAAACATGACACAACCTAATAATACTGGTAATAATGAGGATACTAATTGGGATTGTCTTTGCATTGGAATCCGTCCAAAATCAACATTAATATCAACACCAACACCAACATTAACATGAATATCAATATCTCAACAGGAATAATAATCGTATCTTTTCTAGACTGTAAATTGTAAATTACAGATAGATATCGTAGATCATAGGGGAAAACACTTGGTTTAACTTCATGGAGCACTGAGCATAAATGCAATATTAAAAATATTACCATTTTATTACAAATTGCAAATTATCATGAAATATTCACACTTTTTTTTATTCGTAAACAGCAAACAGGGAAAAATAAATCCGGCTTACTTTGCGCCAAAATCCAGGTACAAAAAATATATTAACAACAGTGAATATCCACTGTTCTTTGTTCATTGTCTACTTTTCACTGTGAAAATGGCTGGACAAAAACAATGCATTTTTTTCTTGTCACTTATCCTTTGAAAAGGGATTCCATTATCATCGTTTCGTCTTTTTGTGTGTGGAGAGATCTGGAATCTGGACAAGTGAGAGAATCCAACACCTTGGACCTCGGAAAACAATTCATTTTGAAAAGCTTTCCAAAAGCTAAAAGCGCGTGTCTATATGTATAATATATACAATATGCACGTGTTTTTTTAGAGTACAAATGTATTGGATGGAATTTAAAGGGAAGATGGCTTTGGAATTTGGAATTCCCTACTTTTCCTACTTTTTCTCGCCTTTCTATTCTTACTATTTCTTTTCAGCATTCGGATTCAAGGTTCAAGGCGTATCCATATATTGTATATATTTA
This sequence comes from Sminthurinus aureus, assembly GCA_034698265.1. Classification (NCBI taxonomy): domain Eukaryota; kingdom Metazoa; phylum Arthropoda; class Collembola; order Symphypleona; family Katiannidae; genus Sminthurinus; species Sminthurinus aureus. Next base: position 16,042 of record JAQGBH010001394.1, on the reverse strand, counting down.
TATGCATGTTCCAATGTTCCATGTCCTTACAAATTCTTATCTTTAGTCTAAAGATGGGAAAAGGAAGCTCAGGTCGTTTGATTTAGATATTTGTAGACTTGGGACTTGAAGACTCCAAGTCTTCAAGTCTTGAGCTGAGCTGGTTGTAGGTTGAACGTTGCAGTCTGTCTGTAGTCTGTACTATTTTCTCTCTACTGTCCAATTCCAATTCCAATCGTACATAGTACATATGGAAACAGAAGAGAGAAAACAGGAACAGAACAGGAATAAGAAGTAAGGAGAGAAGAAATAAGGGAATTCAATGGAATATAAATAGTTGTTGGAGCGAGAAAAAAGGCACCTGGGGGAAAGTATTCATAGCCAAAGAGAAAAGAATAAGATTGTTATGGGAGGAACCAGATCTAGATCCAGAACCAGAACCAACAAGAGAAACAGAAACAGCAAAGAAACGAGTTGAAAGAACCAACTAACTAAAGCTGGCAAAAAAACTAGAACTCGAGCTGAAGCTGAAACTGGAACTAGAACTGGAATTGGAGAAAGGAAACAAAAGGCGCTTTTTTACCATTAGTATTAGTACTTATTTCGCTCTACATTCTACACTCTGTATTCACTCCACTCAATCGAAAGGTGAGACTCTAGACTCTAGACTCTAGAATCTAGAATCTAGACTCCAAACTCTAGACTCTAGCTTCCTCTTTACAAATCCCAACACTATGCTTTGTGAGCAGTCAGTCTGCAATCCACTGTCTAGAATCTAGAATTCGGAATCCAGTATTCAGAAATAGTGTAAAAGTGCAACTACATTTTTTTACTCTCAATTCTCCTTTTCTCTTCTATTCTATTATTCCCACTAAAACAGAAATTTCTTGTAGTTTTTCTCACTCTTTTGCTCCCTCTTTTCCCAGTCATCCAAATTTTTTGCATGGCATTTATATACAATATTATGTGTATTATATTATAATACACACATTTACACGTGTATTTTGTGTACCATATTATACGTTATACGATATACGACGCATCTCACTTTACTCTATACTCTATACCCATAATAATATGTATTTTATATGAACCAAATACATTTTGAATATGCACAGTGCACAATGTACAACGTATGCTCTATGTTCTATATTCTATACTCCATTACATTTTTCCAAGGTTTTTTTTAATCCCAAAGAAGGAAAGAGCAAGAAAGAAAGAAAGAACTGTGCCATAATGCCAAAAGTATAAATTGCACTCTCTTTCTCCTTTCTACTTTCTATTTGTATGTTGTATGGTTTGTTGAACAGGGAAAAAGTATCAAACTTAGCATATTACTCTACTTATATTACTCTCTTCATTCCGTGTAGAGTGTAGAGTGTAGAGTGTAGATTGAACACTCTCCTAACAAATTCATATCTACATTTTACATGTATTTATATAATAAGATATAATATAATATAATAGCAGTATCAGTATAATATAATATATATTATATCAAATATAGACTATAGACCAATGTGCATTTGTGTGGATTAGAGACTAGAGCAACTACAAAAAAAACTACATAAGAAGAACCCTCTTTCCTTCCTTCCATTTACCTCTTCTTAATCTTAAATCAATTTATTATGTGTATTTCGGTATTTCCCTCCAATCTACAACCTACAACCAACAACCGACAACAGCTTTTCTCTCTTCCCTTTCCCAATTCTTCCTTTCTGCATACAAAAGAATAATATTTATGTAGATGAAGGACGAGGACGTTTCGTATCGTATAGTTTTGTATGTAGTATGGACTTTGGACTTTGTACTATGTAGACGAGACAGAAGAGAGAAGAGAAAAGAGAACCAACGAGGACGAAGAAAATTGACGTCGAAGGAAAAGAAGCTATTAGTGCTATTTGTATTTTGTATTTTGTGTTTTATATTTGGTATTTTGTACTTTCTGTATTCCGTATTCCGTATTGCATGTATTTATGCAATTTTTCATGTCATATCAAACTACATAATACATAAAACATTGAGTAGAATATTACACAAATGTGTGCATATTATACCGTGTGTTATTAAATGAAAATAAACTTCTTTTTTATTATACATGTAACATGAACATTGTACATTGACATTGCACTCTCTATCTACGAGCTACGAGGCTGGATTATAATATCGATATTACTTCTTATTTCCAAACTCCAAACCTGTCCTCAGTCCTTTTGTATTTCATATTAAATGATTCCAAATCTTTTTTTTATTGGTTCCGTTTGGTTAGGTTCAAGGTTCAAGTAGGAAAATTGGAAAAAGATGGTAAATCAAAGGAGGAATAAAAAGGACAAAAAGACAGTTACAACTTGTTAGGTGTTTTGAATTCTGAATTCATGTCTTGCAAATTGCAAATGTATCTATAATCCATAATCCATAATCCACACTCTACATAATATGTAAAGTAAAGAGTTCACAGTACTGGAAGAATTGTGATATTTTGATATTTATCATTTATCAAAGTGGAGCTATTTGCTGTTTGACTATTGTCAAATTTAAAAGGCCGATCAAAATTTGAAAATGTGCAGCATTGAGCACAATTCAACATTATTACCCGATTCTCTTGTACCTTTTTAGATCCTTTTCTATTGCATTGCATTGTATTGTATTTTGTATTGGTACTTTATGCTCCTTCCTTCTCCATTCTCAGTAGTATTTTATTTATCGTTTATCATTTTTATGAGAATATGTAAAATGTGTACCGAGTACATTGTGCCTATACAGCCTACAACCTAAAACCTACAACATGTAAAATACATTAGTGAGACAAGGGCAAGGACAAACTACAAACTACTACAAAATTGACGTCTGAAAGAACAACTAAATATTTTGTAACATTATGGGTAACTTTAATACTTTTTCGTCATTCAAACGTTTTGCAAATCTTTTATTCCTGCACATTACACATAATAATAATATGCACAATGTTTTGCATTCTTTGTTGTTTTTCTGATGGTATTTTAAAATCTACTGTACGTACAGTAATGGTACCATATGAAATATAAAATAAAGAATAAAATTCAGAATTCAGAACCAGGTAAATACTTCATACACACGATTCAAAGTTTGTAGTCATAATATTGAAATTCTTTATAACACTACAAATCAATTTTTGTTTGAAAAGGAGTTTGCAACATCCTGTTTTTTTTTCTCGCCCGGTACTCGGTTTTCCTGGTCCCATCATTAATCACTGTGCATTGGACATAGTTGATAGAATATAGAATAGACATATCCATCATACAGTTATTGGGGACATTGTGAATAAAATCGGAATATGTCTATAGTCTGCAGTCTACTTCGTACACAGATATAGAACAAGGAAGATAGAAGAGAGCCTGAGGCAGCTCTCTTTTCCAGGTTCGATTGGATTAAAAGTCCATTAGTAAATTAAGCCGGCTGCTGAGAGTTGGATGCTGGATCTCAAAATATTTTAAGGATTATTTTGTACGCATCTACTATCCACCATCTACAATCTACAATCTAGATCTACATGAAAGCTCAACCGAGACATTTAGTGGTTAGATGAATAGATAATGGATAATAGTTATATGTATTATGATATATTATATTGCACATGTGCATGTGCGTTATTTAGGCAGTTGGCAGTTGGTAGTTGGTATTTCTGCATTTTCCTCTCTGTTTTTACCCACCAGAGCAGACTCAGCTGATGAACTTGTCATTTGTCATGATTATTATTTATTATTTATATTTTAAATGTTAAGAACAGAATATAAGAAATTAAAATGATTCAAAATTCAAACATACCTTGGTATTATTCCAGCTGATGTGAAGGACGTAATCGTCGAGAATTGAAGGATTTTCGTTTATGTGATGGACGGCTAGTCGGACAGCAGGGAGCACTCCCCGTCCCACTGATCTAAAATTTTATAATGGAAGGATAAAAAGTAAAAAAAAGTGTTGATATTAATCTTGAAACTTTATTTATCTTGAAACGCCTGTGTATGTAGAATTTTTAATTATATAAGTAATAATGATAATTATTATTTTTATTATTATTAATGGAAATTTACCCCTCCGACACATTAAAGCTCGTTGGAAAGAATCCAGCAATGTAAATTGGATGCTTTTTCTTCTTCCGTTCTTCGACTCTTTTTCCTCGAATGTCCATCGGAACACTACTCCCACCTTTTCTAGCACCTCCATGACCCACCACTTCATTTTCCTCACCAATCCCACTTAACAACACTTTTTCACCACCATCATTCAAATACATGTGTGATGAAGTCAACTTCATCATATTCACACCACTATTCACTATTACACCAGACTCGAGATTATGTATATCATTATTATTATGAATATCATGGTTAATATTGGATTGATGATTATTATAAAGATTATTATTATTAGGATGATTATTATTATTATTATGACTAGTCAGTGCCATTGGTTTGGGTAGTGTCTCCACGGGCAGCGTCCCTTGTCTCCGACCTGTCCAATTATCCGCACTAGTTGGACTTATGGACAATGATGATGATGCTGATGCGGATGGCGAAAAAGATGGTGATGAAGAGGATGACAATGACAATGATGAAACCGACGGTGATGACAATGATGATGCCGATGCTGATGACGAGGAGGGAGATGCCAAAGAAGCTGGCATAGAAACGGAAACGGGTGGAAGGACGAATGAGGATGCTGTTCCACTCGTCAGGTCACTCGTCATTGTCACACGGCCATTGGTCACAAAGCCGGTGACTGCCACTAGTAGGAGAATTAGAGACACTAACGTTCTAAACACAAATGCCCGCATCATCTTGTCACAACCTTTTTTTATTATTACACACAGTGAAGTTAAATACTGCACAACAACAATCCGAGTTAAATTTATTTATTATAATAATTATTACTAAAATCTATTTAATCAATTGAGTCAACTTTTGTTCTTGTTCTTTTGCGTTTTGTAGATTTTGTAGCTTTTTCCTGTTGTATTTGTAGAAAATTTTCATTGTTGATCGAGAATCGAGATTAAGAATTCACAAGACTAATATTTTCACACTCACACACATTTCCTGATTAATGATCATCAATTAAATTTCGAATGAGGAAAGGAGAAAAGGGACAAACAAAAAAGATGCATAAAATATTTCTTGGGAATAATACTTTAAACAAGAATCAAGTATCATGAAAATGATTTAACGCAAAATTTTCTTCGTTTCATTTTCGACTCGTCATCATCATGTAGAAAAACACGTTTTTAATAAATTGTGAAGCATGTGAAATGTGGCACCATTTTTGTCATTGGTTATTTATTATTCATTTTTTATCATGTATTCCAGTAATCAATGTACTTGAAGAATTATATTATGAATGCAAATCATTTTAAAGTAGCATATTCAGCATTATTATTATTATTGTTTTAAATAATTTGGTAACAAAAATTTTAAATTAAAGAAGGAGGAAAACGAAAAGATAAAAATGATGATTGAAGGTTGGCGGTTGTAGTTATTTGATTTTATATTTGATATTTTATGGTAGATGTATAAAAATTTCCTTTCTTCCTCCTACACTCTCCTTTCCTTTTGATTCATCTCGTCTTTACTTTCACAGCCACTTAGTTGGATCTTCCATTTCCAAATACATCTTTTTGTCCAACTCCTTGCATCGCCCTTTCCTTATTTCTATCAAAATTCGCACAGCAATAAAAACAAGTAGGGCAAAGCCGATGAAGATTGCCAGTGCTAAAACGAGTATTATTATTGGAATTATCTCAATCCCCTGATCTTTTCCAAAGAGGAGGAGTGGAGGTTTAAACTCATAAGTAATATTATCCGTGATATTATGCATAACTAATTCATTTCCTGATCAAATTTATTCTTATTTTTCATTGATTAGCGTAGAACATGGAACTATCTATTCCTGATTCGTCAGAAAACTTCCCTTTAATTCTTGATATTTGATATTCCCTCCCTTTTGACCATCGGTGATGACTGGTGACTGATTATTGATAATCTATGATTTGTGGCAAACACAGATTTAGCAGTTGACAGTAATAATTATTTAATAATAAAAATTATTATTATTATTATTATGTTTTATTAATCATGGTACTGAATTTGAGCAGATTGTAACAATAATAATAATTATTATTCTATAAATATTATCATATGAATGATTTTCCAAACACCTTCGAGAAATACCAAAGGAAAGATATTGATTTTGAATGAAAATCGATGTGAATTTATTGTATAAAAGCTGAGTTGAGAATGAGAGAACTTAACTTGACTTGACTTGAGCGGAATTTGGTGCAGTACTGAATTTTCTATTTGTATTTTGTTTGTATTTTTATAGAACAAGGAAATTCCAAAGGAAACTAAATAATATTATTTTGTTGTCCTCTGTAGATTTTAAACTTTAGATTTTAGATAGCACACATATTGTACGCAAAATCACAATCAGAATCACAATCACAATAACCGTAACCGTAATAAAACATCAAGACCAAATCAGATGAAAAACTGAGCATAGATCCAAAATCCAAAATCCAAATCCGAAATCACAGTTCACACTTGACACATTGCACACTAAATATTCGTCTTGTTCACACTTTGAGACTTGACACTTGACATTCACATTGTAATTAAGCTTGACTCTGACTTTGAATTTGAATAGGAATAGGACTTGAAATGTGACATGTAAATGGGAACTTGAAACGCAGGTCGTCCAAAATAATAATAATAATAGTAATAAAGGTTGACAATCGTGCCCATAAAAATCACATAATCTGTGACCTGGATAAACACTAAACACACGGAACAGAATTCAAACACACTTTTTTTCTATTTTAAAACCATCTATACATTCCATACGCATTTATATTTGTTATTTGTAAAGAGTAAAGTGTAAAGAGACAGAGATAGAGAAGAAGAGATGAGAAGAAAATAGGATGAATTTATGTACGAGGTATGAGGTATGACGGCTCTTTGACCTTTTCCTTTACTTTAGTTCACTTCACTTTATTGTTTTATCTGTTATGCTGAGAAAACTGTTAAATAGTGGACAACTAGCTGGACAAGCCGTGGGAGATTTTGTCTAAAATCTAAAATCCGAAGGAAAGTTAAGTGACATTGGCAAAAAGGGCACGACTTACTATCACTACTATCACCACTGTTCTATTCTATTAGGCTATGTAGAATATACCATATAGAATAGTCTACACAGTCCACACTCCACATACACTTTACACTTGTCTAGTTACTTGAGGTACATCTATCTATCTACACCATACACCATTGTAGTTTCTGTTTTAGTTCCAACTCCAAATTCAACTGCAACTCGAACTCAAACTCGAACTCGAACCAAATCCAAATCCGAAAACCAAAGACTCCCGTGTCGTGTATTCTACTGCTGGAGACTTTACTCGCTCGTTTTCCCACGACTACGACGACACGACTGATAGAACTACTCGCATTTCCACTGGCTTCCTCTCTCGCCCGTTCCTCCGTCTCGCTCTTCCTCTCCCTCTCGTTCTAGCTCTTGCTCCATCACCATCAAAACTCCCTCCTTCAACTCAAACTCACATATACACAAGGAAGTACAGGGCAAACGAGACGACCAGGGTAAATAGTCAAGAGGATAAAAGATAAAAGCGATGAATTCAACAATATCCCTTTTCATTTTTTACAAGAGAGAGTTCCAAGTTCCAAGAGACCAAGAACCAAGAAACATTTAAAATTTTGAGATTTGGGAGATGAACCATCAAGAAAATGTGGAAAATATATTATGCATATAACAAATAACATGGATGCAGAACAGAATTTTATAGAAAATCGAATACTAAAAAATAAAAGACCTGCTGAAAAGGCATGAAAATATTCATTTTTTTATCGTGTATACTGTGTAAAGTTTAGAGTACGGAGTACGGAAAACGGAGTTTGGAGTATGGTGTAGTATCAAATATGTGCAAGGAGATTTGACTAGCCATTAGCATACATCGAGCTCTACTCATTTACCACTTACACTGTAAACTGTACACAATGCAATATGCAAGTAAATGACTGTGGAGTGTAAAGTCTAGATTGTAGAGAAACAGAAAGACAGAGAGCGAGAGAGAGAGAAAAAGTATAGCTCAGTGTGTAGGCATTTATACATGTTGAATTTGTATTTTGGATTAGTTTCTTGACATACCGCTACTCCATACTCCATACTCGAAAGTTTACAGTGTGGAGTGTGGAGTGTGGATACTTATTTATAGGTACAAAACAGAGTGTAGAGTGTAGAGTTTAGAGTGTACGAGGAGAGCTTAAGTTGTTGGTATAGACAAAGTACAAAGTGGGAAATAGAGGGTGTGTGTCTGTGTCTGTGTGTGTGAAGGAGAACTTGCCTCGGTTTTTTTCTACTTGTTTTCTACAGTTATGCACATGTATTTTATATTTTATATCATTCTACATGTATATCCATTATCTATACAAGGTTTTCACACTACAAACTACCAACTACCAAGGAATAAGGAATAAGGAGCCGGGAACAAGTACGAATGTTGATGGTTGGTGCATATACCATATACATTATACATAGCAGTAATATAGAAGAGTTAGCAAAACGCAAAGGAGAGGAAGAAGAAGAAAAAGAGGAAAAGGAAGAAGAAGAAGAATACTTTTGTATGTCTCTGGAAATGGATGAAAATATGTGGGCCAAGCCATGCCAAGCCAAGCCAAACCAAACCAAACCAAGGGAAGGCAAGCCAGGCCAAAGAATGACAGTAGTATTTCATATATTCGTTACAGTCAGTCGTGCTTCTCCTCTACTCTCTACTACATCTACTCTTACTACTAGATACACTAGGCACTAGATACTAGAGCCTAGAACCTAGAACTTAGAGTCAGTCAGTGCGCTGCGTTTCTTCCTGTATAAAATGTTATATGTACGGACTACGGGCTAGGTATATAATACACTTGCAGAATACATGATACAATATACAGCTAGTTGTGCTGGTTGGGTTCAAACTCGACTCGACTCAACTCAACCCAACTCAACTCAAACTCAGCATTCGGCATTCAGCCCGGTTTTCCTTTTCCAGTGAAACGGGGAATGGGGAATGGAAATGTAAAAGAGAAAGGGAAAGGGAAGGAGAGCGAGAAAGAGAAAGACGTAAGTGAAAGTCGGTATGGTATACTACAAGTTTGAACGGACGGAGAATAAGCAGTCGTTCTCTTCTGACATGCCCACACCGTCCAGATCAATAGAGCCCAAAAACTCGAACCAACTCCACTCTACTCTCTACACCCTACACTCCTGTCTGCTTTCTCTCTATACTCTATACTTTCTACTTTCTATTTTCTCTGCTCGCTCACTCGCTTGCTTCCTCGCTCCCTCGCTCGCTTTTACTTTCTCTCTGTCTTTGCTCTGCTATTCTGTGCTCTACTCTACTCCACTCTACTCTACTCTGCTCGTCATATCCGAATATCCGAATCCGAGCTACAACCAAGAACCAAACCAAACCAAACCAAGCCATGCCATGCCATGCCATGCCATGCCATGCCAAGTCAACCACTTCTTCTTCTTCTTCCTGCTACTGCTAATACTCTCACAGTATACCATAGCGTACGCTATGGCACGGTACGTACTCTGCACTCTGCAGTGGCAGCTTTCAGTGGAATAACATAACGTAACATGGAATACGGAATACGGAATATAGAATATAGAATGCAAAGCATATATATCACATATATAACACTACATTACATTACGTTGTATATTGTATGGCAGTGCATATTGTCTATAGCCCTCAGTTTTGCCTAGATTCTAGAGCATGGAGCTTGGAGCATGGAGCATTGAACGCTCACACTTATACACAGAACCATAATAAATATATTGTACATTTGCAACCACGGGCCACAATTCTCTCACTTTCTATCTTCTTTCTTCTCCAGACTCTACATTCTAGACTCTGGGCTCTACTTTCTACATAGATTCTGGATGCTGGATTCTGGATTCTAAACTCTAGACTCTAGACTCCAGAATTCCCATTCTCTTGTTCTTGTACTTGATCTTGGTCTGCCTCTTGTTCTTGTTCTTTGGATGGTGATGATGAATAAGAAGGAGTAGGAGCATGAGATCGTGGTCGTCGACTTTGTTTTCTTCATCGTCCTCTTGTTCTTGTTCTTATTCTTATACATATTCTTATTCTTATTCTTGTACTGGTACTTTTGTTTCTCCTTTTGATTCTGCTGCTGCTGATCCGACTCCTCACTTGCCATTCTTCTTGTTCCTATTCCTTTTTTCCTCTTTAATATTGTACTTAGTCCGTTAAAAGCTCTTGTTCTCCTCCGTCTTCTCTCATCTCTCATTTCCACACATAATCATACTTGTGTCTTGTGTCTTGTGTCTAGTGTCGAGTGTCGAGTATTTAATGCCATATAAGGCTCTATGTTCTATGTTCTATGTTCCATGTGCAGTGAGCAGTGTGCAATCATGAGAGTCATAAGAGTCGTGTACTTCATATTCCATACTTATTACAACGTACAATGTAAACTAAACCCATTATAATCTATGTACCACGTACATATTCCTATATAGACACAGAGCACACACATTGTCCTATTGTATAAGTAAATATGTCTAATGTAAAGTGAAAATGGAATGGAGTCTAGAGTCTAGAGTCTTGAGTTTAGTTCTTTAATTTCAAAGGAACATGGTGAATGGTGAATAGGACGGAAGAAAGGAGAAGATACATTTTCTTTGTGTATTCCAATCGTCATGCTGGTCATCATCATTCAAATTTGTTCAGAGAGTTCACAGTCTCTCCCTTTTTCTCTCTTTCCTTTTACTTGGGTCTCTTTCTGCATTCATTCCAGAATTCCGATTTTATCCATCTATCTACATTTTACATACATACATAAGTATACATACGAACAGCACACAACATGTTCTCATCCCATACTACTTATTGTTAGTTGAAGAGTAACAACAGAGACACAAAGACAGAACAGAAACAGAAACAGCAGAGAAGAGAAGAGAAAGGAAGAGAAACCCACAGGAAATTATCTAGAGTCTAGATTCTAGTGTCTAGAGCCTAGAGTTTAGAGTTTAGGCTCTGGAGCAAAGGCTTAAGAGACTCTGAATCTCACACAGAATATTCATGTATGAATGTGTTACAAGATATAAAATACAAGACACAAGACACAAGAAGAAATGTACATTTAGCTCAATCTTTGAATTCTGCCCTCTATTAAACTCATTTACTCTCCAGTTTATTCACTCAGTCATTTGTATACTGTACATTTGACATTTGTATGTACATATTATTGAACTACATTATACTTTATAAATTATGCATGGCTCTTGGTAAATTCTAATCTAACACATTTCATTTCAACAATCCTTCTATTTGTCATTCCCTTTCTCCGTCTAGTTTTAGCCCTCTTATTACTCCTTTCTTCCTTCTCTCTTTTCTGCCCTGTTTATACAGTACAGATGCGATGGTAACTTTATTTTTTGGTCCATTTTGTATCATGTACAAAATTTAAATCTAAAAAGGAACTGTTTTAATTTTATCTTTCCACTATTGGTACACCGTACTCGGTTTGAAATTTAAAAATGAACCCATCAAAAAGTGCACAATGTGAGACTACAACTAACTAAATAACTATAAATGAATTTCTTTGTGGAGTAGATCTGAGGTAGAATGAAAATTAAAATCGTCTTGATAGGACAAAAATAATTATACGTAAATCAAGGATTTAGTATGAAGGAAAAACTACTACAATTTTGCTATTACAATAATAACAGGACACAGTGCGATATAATTGATAATTGATACTTTATATTTGTGATTTTTTTTATACAGAGCACAATTTTAGAAATGGGGCAAAATTTTAGAAATCAGTGTAAAAAGGAAGTAAAAGAATGTTACAAAATTCAATCCAATATTTAAAATATAAAGTTTTATAAATATATATTATACAATAATATACAAAACATATTATATACACTATACATGTACTACAACCTGCAACATACAAACTACAATGTATTTTATAACCGAAATAATAATCCGTACTTGTATAAGTATGAAACAAGAAACCAAGAAATATATTATACATAAATAATACAGAAACAGAAAACAAGAATGAGAGAGAACGAGGGAGAAATATATAAATAATACAGAGCAGATACAGAGAGAGAGAAGGAGAAAGAAGAAGCAAGAGGAAAAGAGAGAAAGAGAGAAACGCTGTGGCAGTTATCTAATTGACATGGACGTTGACATAGCGTGACAGCTGTCATTTTCTCCGACTTTCTTCCTTTCTCCCTTTCCATTCTTGTTCTTTTTTCTCCTTTTTTCAATAAGGACACAGCAATATAGACATGTTACATGTTACATGGAAGTACGTACATTCATACATAATATATATACAAATGTATATTATATGAGTATGGAGTATAATGCATAATGTGTATTACACATGAATGACTGAAGGAATGACAAGTTTTAAAATCACTTATAGTACATGCCTATAATCTATCATTTACATAATATATAGATATCATTATATTATTATTACACTTGTACATTGTACATGTATATTTTTCTATCATTTTCTTACGATCCATTACCCATTACATGTGAAAAACTACAAACCACAAACTATGTACGTCTTGAAATATGCAACATGCACTACATCTATAATATATAATAAATAGTAAATGTAACGTATAATCTGTATAATATTATTAATTATTATATTATACATGTGTAATGTGCACCTAGAAGGAAGCGTGAAAATTATCTTGAGTCTTGAGCTGCAAGAGGTCCAAAGAAATGTTCAATTTACATACACAATACATAAAATGTAGCTATATAGGTGTATGAGTACATAAATTACACAACATTACCTATATTACCTATTATACCTTGTGACTTGTGACAAAAGGACAAGAAAAAACAAGAGAATGGAAAAACTTTTCAAGTTGCAGGAATGCTCTTTGTACTGGTGTAATAATGAAAAGTATACTGTACACCTTTACTGATTTCAATGTCCATGTTTGAATGGCTCCGATAATGACTATTATTATTTAACGTTTTACACTTGCAACTTATTGGAAGCATTCTTTTATGTATCCTGTATCCCACATCCTGGATATTTCAATTTCCAATTCCCACAAACTCTGTGAAAACCACTACTCTTAAACTTGTTACCTATATAATATCTAATATTATAATAGAGTTGACATTTGACAGCCCTCCACAATTCTAATTCTAATTTCAAACGACACATGTATTTTTCTACGGTCAGCGGTACATGATATATTTTATACTAGTTTCTAGTTATACCTATGCTTATTGATTATAATTATTCACCTTTTACATTTTATGGAACGTATTGTAATTTGTAATTTGTATCTGAAGGTTACAAAACTGCTGAAACTACTCTTATTAAAAATTTAGAATTTACTGAGTTTCCCAAGTTTCCTACAATATCAGTATTTTGGGTTCCTTTTGTTACATATTTTATACTTTTTTAGAAAGTGAAAGTCCGGAACCTGAAATAGAAACATTCCAGTGTACAAAATTGTTGATATATCTATTTATATTTATATTTTACACGGTATGCTTGCAGAATGAATGTAATGGCTGCTATGCACATAAATTTTATGTTTCATCTTTTGTACACAACTCCCATAATTCCAAAATCCAAATTCCATGACGAGCTATTTTATTTGACTTTGTGCTATTTATTTATTGTTCACGGTAAATTGTAAATTGTAAATGTTAAAATGTAAAATGTCCACTTTTCCTCCTCAATTGAATTTTCTTGCATTTCATTCACTGTTTTTGTCTATTTTTGTGACTAATTTCCATCCCATTTCCATTTTCTTTCCTCCAATGTCTAGCATCTCGAGTCTGGATTCTAGGTTCTAGATTCTGGATTCCGGAGTCTGAAGTCTGGACAAGGATGGAACTGTCCAAAAATAACCGCAACAAGAAGGAGCAAGAGATGTGATGACGACATTCGAGTTTACAAAATTTGAATTCAAATTGGAATTAGGACATTCCATGTTCCGGGGAAAAGACAGGAGTAGATTTTAGGAATTTCTAGATAGGGTAATAAAAGCAGAATACAGAATATGTGTATAACACGTCAAAGGTATGTGTATTGTGTACAGTGTATAGTTTGGTAAAGAATACAGATTCTTCTGTACCTGAAACAGACACTGAAACTAGCTCTGTCTCTGGAACTGGCTCTGCTTCTCGTTCTGGCACAGGCACAGTTTTCAAGGAAGAAAGAGGAAATAGGGAAAAGGAGCATGTACAAACCGCCTTTTACCTAGTTCCTAATGTCTGCAGGTATCCTGTAAGAGAGAGAGGGAGTGAAAAAGAAAATGGGAGCATAACACGGTTACCCGGAACATACAACATACAACACATAACCACACCACACTAAACAGGAGGAGAAAACATTGAACATTGAACATGGAATTGGAACTGAAACTGAAACTGAAGCTCAAAGTGGAGTTTGAAGGTATTTCTATGTACATAAAATTGTAGAGTGGAGAATGGAGAAGTAGAGGAATTGTAATAGAAATGGTGAATGGTGCGAAGTAACGGAGGGAAAATAAGCATAAAAATCCTTCTCATTCTCCTTTCCAGCCCGAGGAGTCAAAAGAAAAAAGAAATAAGAAATAGCCGTCCTGTGGTAATATATATGTAGTACGTAGTACGTAGTATCTGTTGGTAGGAAAATTGGTAGGTAGAAGCTGTAGAAACTGAAGCCGAAGCATCGGCAAGATGAAGATGAGAGAGTTGGAGGAAAGGGAGCAATCTAAAATGATACAATTGATACTACCTATTTTCTTCTTTCCTCCTTTACATCTCTTACCTCTTACCCTATTTTCCTTTTCCTTTGTGTACACTGTACATTGTACATACAAAAGACACAATACACAAGTATTCACAATCTACCATCTACAATCTACCAGCTACACTTTACACACATAGACAGTAGACAGATATTTCAAAAGGAAGAGAAAGCGCCCGCAAGGCCACAACAATTTCTTCTTTCTATATTCTCTATCTATTCTATTTAGATTGCACCTTTCTTCTCTCCCTATGGCTCATCGAAGTCGTGGAAATGATTCAGGTTCCCAGACTCTAGACTCTAGACTCTAGCAACTAGAAACTACAAAATAGATACTAGATACTAGATTCGAGAGACAGGAGAAGAGAACAATGAACAATGGACGAGAGAAACCCTGCCAAAATGCAGAAATAGAAAGAAAAATATCAAACAGACTAAGAAAACTGTTGTATTCGCACACATCTACATTCTATATGATGTAGAATGTAGATATCATGTATAAATTTGAAAATTGCAGTTTTCAGAATTCTTAATGTTGATACTGCTGCAAGCTATCTTCAATCTACAAGCTACAAACAACCATGTACCGTCTACCTCTTACCTACTCTACATTTTGTACATGGCACACTGTGCACTGTGCACTGTGCATTGTACATTATACATTGAACATTTATACAGATTTTACTACTATGATTGTCAACATTAAATCTTATTCCTGTAAAATTTCCCTACTTTTTACTTTTTACTATCTAGAATCTGGAATCTGGAAGGACAAGTAAAATTTATAAGTATAATGCACAAAATTCAAAACGTAGCCAACCAGGTGAAAACTCTATTTTTATTTTTATTTTATTCTATTTTCTTCCTCTTTTATCATGCTATAAAATCTGCGTATAATTTAGACTCTAGGTCCATGATTCTAGATACTAGATTCTATTGTACTGGGTCGTTCAAACAATTTTTCTGTTCCATCAAAATTTGTGGACATTGATCATTCATCGTCCCTGTTTTATGTTTTGTATTAGTAATAATTATTAATTTCGGTAGTAAGTGGCTGTAAACGTTTTGTAGTACTGTCGTTGTATACGAGTTCGCCAGAAAATTGAGCATTTTTCTTTGCGTTTACAGCTACAGTTTTGTACACGGCAAACATCAAGGGTCTAAAAAATTCATACACATGCTCTTGAATGTCAGGATATAAATTA
>JAQGBH010001393.1:0-33051 GCA_034698265.1 Sminthurinus aureus | reverse complement strand
CTCTGTTGATGCCTCAACTTTTGCACCACTAAACCAACGTACCAACGTACACAGCACACAGTTCACAGAGAACGGAGAGGGCACAAGAAAAGAACGGAGAGCCCGAGAAAAGGAAAATGGTATAAATTTTGCAGTACAAAGTACAAGTCCCGTCTACACTATACACTATACACCTCATGTAAAACGTAGACTCTAGACTCTAGACTTTATAAATGTAAAGAAAACAGAATGAGTCCGACTCTTTTTCTTTGCCTTTTTGTTTTTTCTCCCCATCTCCAAAATACATGGATGGATTTACTTTTAGAAATTTCTAAAAGTAAAAATACAAAGACAAAGAGAAAGAATACCAAGTCCAAGATCAAGACGAGACTGAAATGGGATAAAAGGACAAGAAAATAGAATAGAAAAATAGATACAAGAACGAGAAGAAAAAGGCTGATGATAGAAGAAGGATGAACAGATAATACATAATATAGAGTATAGACTCTCGAGTACAGAGTGGATGCTTTTTCCTCCAAAGAGTTTTTCTACTTGACCTTTTCTCTCTCTTAAACCTTTTGAAGATGTTATCAAAATCCTGGCGATGACTGTACACTACAAGTTGTACAGTCTACAACTAAAACACACACATGTATTCATTTTCAGCACCAACACCAACATCGACTTTGTCAGCTGGAGCTGTTGAAATGTATCTAGAAGTTTTTTCTATGCAAATCTCTCCGTATTTATTTATAGTTATATTTAAAGAAGTTTACATTTTACATTTAGATTTTCAACGATACACACTACACACATGTACAACATTTCTATGGTATTCTCTGCATTAACTTGTACAAAAAACGGTGGTGAAATGGGAAAATAGGAGAAAGAAATAAGGCCACGAGAGAGAACGAGGAAAGTCTGAGAGTTTTTTTTCTCCTTCAGCTGTGCTGTGCTGTGAGGAGTTTGGAGTTGTAACAATTTCTGAATTTTTATGCATTGTGTATTGTGTAGAAGTGGATGTGGATGGTCCAAATTTCTTATTTCTCTCTTTTTCTCTCTCTCTTTCACTTTCTTTCTCATCCTCTTTTTATCTACCTACTTTTACTGACGGTAACTTCTTAATGCTTTCACTTACAGACAGACGTACAGACACACGGGGGCAGATACACAAATACGTACAAACATGTACACAAAGAGAACCAGAACTACATCCAGAATTGGAATGGGAAAGAGAGGCAGAGACAGAGAAATAGAAACAGAATAAGAAAGGGAGTAGAGAAGGAGTAAAGTTAAGAAAAGTGAGTGAGGCAGCGTGGAAACAAAATAAAACCAACGAGGAAAGGAACGGAATAGATGGAGAAAAGTATCTAGATTCTAGATTCTAGAGTCTAGAATCTAGAAGAAAAGAGAAAAGAGAAGAGAGCGCGCGGAGATCAATAACATTTGCCAATCGATGGCCACAACTACACACAGTCAGAGTCAGAGTCAGGGCCAGCGTTAGAGTCTTATGCAGTCAAAATCAGCTACTCTACTCTACTCGGTTCTCAGTTCTACTTTTCACTGCAGAATACAGAAAAGAGACAGCGACGAGTGAGCGAACAAGAGAGCGAGAGAGAACAACAAAACCGAAACAAACTATGCCAAACCAAACCAAACCAAAGGAAGCTGTGCTATAACTTTTTTACACACATTACACATCCATGAATCGAATAGGATTTGGCTTTCTTGTCTCGAGTTTCGAGTGTCGAGTCTGTTTTTGCGGACCAAAGAACCAAATAAAATAAAAATATATTGAAAGAATTGCCCACCACAAAAACTGCTCACTACATTCTCCATTCTCCATTCAACAATAGTAAAAACTCGGAACTCGGAGCTCCAACAGAGAGGAAACGTAGAAAATTAGTTATTTTGTTTCAAGTGTAAACTCGTGGCCTAGATTCTAGATTGGGATCACTTCGATCTCGAGACCGGGATCGTTAACGTTATCGTTGTTGCCGTCGAGACGCTGAAATGTCGAGATGAGAACAAGGGCTTTGGATAAAAAAGCTACTCCAGCAACCTCAGTAGATAACATCAAAAATGATCCGAGTTCTACACTCTTACACTCTTACATCTAGATTCTACATTCTACATTCTACATTCTAAATTCTAGGTATGACTTTGAATTTCAAACCGTAATAAAATTGCCCTTGTGCTTCCTTTCATTTTCCTCTTGGTCCTTTGTTTATGTTTGTTGGTTGTTGGCTGAAGGTAGTGGAGTCGACCGCAGAGAAATGGGAAATTGAGTTGAATTGTCTAGTTTTATGTTATCTTGAGTTGTGTGTTGTGTTGAGTCGAGCTGAGCTGAGCTGAACTGTACAAATGTGAGGAAGGTATCAATACAGCAATACAAGTCTTGTTGCGTCTTTTCCGCTGACTGTTTCAAGATGTCTGTCGCTCTCTAATCATGTAGATTTTAGACGCTTCCTTCACTCTACTCTACTCTACTCTACTTTCTTGACTTTCTCCTCTGCGTCTCTCTCATCTCCTTCCTCGTGTCTCGTGTCTATTCGATTGAACTGAGCTGTATTGAACGGAATTGAATTGAATTGAATGGACGTGCAGCTTTTACAATGTTCAGGGTTCAATGTATAGCGTACAGTACACTTAAATACAAGCTCAAAGCTCAAAGCTCAAAACTCAAAACACAAGCACGCCAAGACATTCTAGAAAACAAGGGAAAGGAGAAGA
This sequence comes from Sminthurinus aureus, assembly GCA_034698265.1. NCBI lineage: Eukaryota > Metazoa > Arthropoda > Collembola > Symphypleona > Katiannidae > Sminthurinus > Sminthurinus aureus. The sequence continues at coordinate 30,339 of JAQGBH010001393.1, read as the reverse complement.
AGAGGAAGAAATGAACGTGTGTCAATAACACTTTGATCTTTGACGGGCGGCAAAGTAACCGCACTTTCTTTAACAACTCAACCCAACTCGCTTCAACTCAACTTTCTCTTTATGATATTTAGAGCATATCCTTCCCTTCCTTCCCCGTTTCCTTCCTCTTCCTTGTCTCAGCCTCATTTGCATCCCACCCGATCAGATCATTTCAGATCTGATCACATCCGACATGACTCGACTCGGTTTGACTCGAGCCTCGAGAATCGAGACTCGAACCTCTATTCAATTCGACTCGATTCACTCATCCAGTCAGCCATTCCACTGTCGGATCAAACGAACCGTGTCAAAAGCAAGTGAACCCTCTCTTATTCACACAACTCGCAGCTCAAAACCAAAAACTCAAGACTCTAGAATCTAGACTCTAGAACCAAGGTTCAAAGCGGCCAAGTTCAATCAATATTACTTGGAAAGGAATGTGGATCCAAATCCTGAGCAGCCTCAAGCCTCAGGTCAGGTGAATGTGGATCCACCTCTAGCATGTCTAGCATGTTTACCTCCATGAAATGCATGCAAACTTTCACCCAAATCCACACCACACTCTAAACCTCTAAACTCTAAACTTGACTCTTGACTCTTCATCCTGTTTGTTCCAACATGTGCACCAATTTATAATCCATAATCCATAGGTGGCCACAAATTCATGTGCTAGATATCTCAGCCTGTCAAATGTATAAATTATACATTCCCACAAACATCCTTCCACTTTTCAATACTTGAGAATTCCGACTTTCCCATTTTCCGAAATTCCGAAATTCCGAAATTTTCGGAAACGCCCAGTCATTCCCCAGAGTCAAGCACTGGAAAAGGGAAATCAATTTGGTTCAGTTTGGTTTTTACTTTGCACCAATGCCAATTTATAAATAATTTGAAAGGGCTTTTTGAAATTTTGTTTTATACTCTTAAAAATTGGCGGTAAATTACTTTGCCTTAAAAATTGAGCATCGAGAATAGAGAAATTGTATAATGTATTACTAATATAACATTTTTCATGTAACTGGTGGAAGCATTTTTTATGTTAAAAATTGCTTTAAGATTCTGAATTCTGAGACAGTGGACACGGTGAGACTTGTTGCTAAAAACCTGAGCAGGTAGGACAAACTGACAAGTGAGTTTACAACACACCAAACACAATAGACAATACGAATACATGTAGAATGTACAATGTACAAGTGAAGAGTCGGACAGACAGACTCGTTCAATTTAGCTGGAGCATCTGTAGGAAGAGTTTCAAAATTTACTGACCATCGCCTTTCTTCTGCTCTCCTCTTTTCTTTACAGCCTGAAAGAGTTGCGAGTTGAGATTGAAGGTGTCGGAATCAAATAAGCAAGCACCTCGAGCCATTTCCAGTCCAGTCCAGTTAAATCTTCAATCACTAGACACTAGATACACTGCGCATTATGTATTGTGTATTCTATATTGTACATTGTACATTGTACATTGTACATCGTACAGCATAAACATTACAAAATACTCGAGACTTTTGCTTGCCTAAAAAGCAAAATGAGTTTCCTACGCAGTTCCTCCCATTGTTGTTGTACAGTGTACAAAGTGTTTCTAGAGTCTCGAGTCTAGAGTCTAGACTTGAAGATAGTTTCCTTGTTTTCCTCCGCTTTGCTTCACTTTGCTTTCCTCGGTAAAGGAAGGACTGGAGGAAGAGGAGGAAAAGAAAGAGTGAGTGCCATTCCAATTTCCTTTCTCTTGACATCCGACTCCTTCAAAAAGCCATTTATTACTACTTGCAAAGAATTTAAGGAATCGCCACAGACATCCATGTACAGTGTACAGTGTACACTATACAGTGTACAATGTACACCAAGAAAACAGAAATACAACAGGAAAATTCTCTGCCTAAGAGGAAAATAAGGTAAATTTCCCTCTGCTCTCAAGTCTTCACCATCTCCAAAACAAGAGAATAACACATTTCCCTTTCCCCATATATACCATAATCCGCTGTTGGTTATTTTATATTTGTGCCGGAAAAATTCTAACAATCTTCTAATCTAGTAAATCTGGTAAATCTGGTTCTGGTTGTTCCTCTCGGGAATTTTTCGGTAGTGATTTCTCCTTTCTCTGTCTGGTTTGGACTGAATTTGCATGTGTTTGAAATAATTAGCCGTGATTTGAAATCCCTGTCTCTTTGTTCACTGAAACAGTAATCTGACTCTGATTCTTATTCTGATTCTGATTCTGGTTGTGGTTTGGGTTTGGAATTGATCAAAATTCAAAGCACAATACACAACACACAACATGGATGAATAATAGAGAGTATGCGGGTATGTGCAATATACAAGTGCGTTGTTGAATGCTCAAGGTGTGAACACTGAACACTGAACACTGAACTCTGAACAAGAAGAGTGAAGAGTGAACAATAAATACGGGAAAAGGTTTTATTCCACTCTATTTCATGTTTGCACTTGCCTCCATTTTACTCTTGTATTATTTACATGTGTGAGTTTGTGTGTGTGTGAATATTTTGCAAGTGGCTCTTTCCCAATCCAGTCCAATCCAATTCAATTCAAGCATCAAGCATGTGTTTTTCATATTCAACCTTGTTCAATTTACTTGAATCCGAATCCGAATTTAGATCGATCGATCCGATCTGCATTCGATTTGCATTTAGTTGCCAACTACCAACTACCAACTCAACATTGAACACTCAACACGTCCACCGCACTTGTCCAAACATCCACAACGGCAACGGCACCGGAGCAAAGGAATATCTATCTTTCTACAAAACGAAATGAAATGGAATGTACTGGAATGGAATGGAATTGAGTAGGACAAAATCATGATTCTGCTAAAAGCGGCCTCCATTCTGGATTCTAGATTCTCGATTTTCGAGTACTCCTATTTTTGTTTGCATGGAATTACAAGTATTTGCCTGTCCTTTCACACACATTCACACATCAGAACAGCGAGCAAGAGAATGAGCAAATGAGAAATACAAGAGAGCAAACAGAAAACAGAATAGAAAAGTGAAAATAGGGGAAGAAAGGGAATGAGCGGAAATGACTGTCATATACTCCAATCTGTAATGCATATTCTAATGTGGTATCGTGAATAAAAAATAGGAGAAAGAGAGCGGGCTTTGAGCGGAGTTGAGTTGAAAATTGGACCGTCGTTCATACGTACATAAGCTAATGCCAATTCACATTCTACACTCTACACTCTATATTCCAATGCACCTTTGAAAATGGAATAAATGAACTCTTGTGATTGAACGAGTGTAAATGTTACATGTGAGTTTAAGCAGGAGCACAAGTTCAAATGAAGGGCTCTTTTATAGTTATTTACATGTGCAAATATGTGATGGTGTGAAAAGTGAAGGAGTACATAGAAATATAAACAAATGTGAGAGGATTTTCATTGTATAGAATTCAGAGTACTGGAAAATGCACAATGGACAATGTACAATGTACAACAGTCCGTAGCTTGGAGAGAGAGAAAGAATGAAGAATGAAGAGGAGGTGCACATGTTATTTTTTGTGTTAAATATTGAACGTTGAACACCGAACCATTTGCAGGTCAATATTTATACAGTTGAGTTGAACTGAACTGGATTGAGCTGTGCTAAGGTTGAGGTTGAGGTTGAGTTGAGTAGATAAAGAGGCTTCTTTTACCATGTGCCGTGTGCTCTGTCATGGACAAGAAAAGGCGAAAAAAGCGGAAGGCGGAAGGACGAAAAGAAAGAAAGCGGAAAATATCCCGCGATGATATGATATCATGTCAAATATCAAATATCAATAGTCCGTATTCCTGAGAATTGTTGAGAGGACGGAAAATTCCAACTTGGGTTTGGGTTTGGATTTCCCCGCAGACAACCGATAACCGACAATTTTCTCCGGATCAAACATTCTTTCTTGTTCTCAATAAGGCAAATGTATAGGAAATTCTAGAATTCAAGAGTTGTCCTGTTTTACGGAAATTTCCCGTGGTCGATCGACATGGATGACGCTGCACATCAATATTTACTAAATACCCGAGACGAGAAGTTGCTTGCCGCGGGTCTCAGATCTAAGGTCCAGCTGCAGATGTTATCATGTCTTGTGCCTCGGATGATATCCAATTTAGTATCATTTGTACCTTTTCCTGTATAGTGTACACTGTACAAAGCGACTTGTGCTTGTTACGATCCACTTTCCATTTAACTATTGGATTGCCCGCAGAAATTCTACTCAACGCTCAACATTCAACATGCACCATTCTACATTCTAGAATGAAAAGGACAAAATGATATCGATATCAACTTTCTTTTGCCTCTGATAGTTAAATGGCTCAAAGTCAAAATGGAGGGGAATGAAATGTTTTTAAAAAATGCTGAAAAATTGTGTCCTCTAAACTTTATTCATCTACTATCTATTTTATGTTTTGTGTTTTGTGTTTACATTGGGATGAGACCGAGGCATGACGACGCATGAAAATGGATAAGACTTTTATTCACAGTTGGGACGGAGAGGAAAGTTTAATTATGAGAAGAACAAAACAGCCATTGTGAAAAGCCAAAGAGTCGAAGAGCCAAAGAGCCAAAGCAAATGTTCTTCAGATAGATGGAGATGGAAATGGAGAAAGTTAGAAACAAAGAAGAAGAAGAGAATAAAAGAAAGAAAAAGAAAGATAGCAGACGCTGCTCAACTCTTGAATGAGTCAACTAACGAATGTGAATAGGAATACGAATAGGAATAAAAGAAGTGAAAGTAGTAGAAAAAGTAGCTGGAACTAGAATCTAGAATCCAGAATCTACTATCTGAAATGTACAAGTAGAATGAAAAGAAAGGATGAATAGAAAAAAGACAGAGGGAGAAATGAGAGGAAAATTATTATCCATTCATATTATCAATTTCACCTTTCACTTGCTCCTTTTTTACTCCTCCCTTCTTTTCTTTTCTCTTTTCTTCCTCTTTTCAGAACTTCCTACTCATTCTATGGTTCTGTTCTATGGCAAAACTTTTTGTACACAAAAGGTATTTATATTATTATTATTATTATAATATAAACAAGTCATTTGGAATTGTGAATTGTGAATTTTTCAATTTCAATTTCTCTACAACTCAAAATCCTCCAAATATCTAAATATCTAAGCTTTTCAATTACTCGAACCTTCACCAAAAAACTGTCATTTTCATTTCCATCAAATAATTAAAATCCCGCCAAACTCATCTCCTCAATGTGAATTCTTGTGCATTATTTTTTTTAATGCCATGATCTTGCAACTCGAATCAATTCATTTTTTTCCTGCCGTCACTCCTCTTGTTAATTACTGCTTATCCTTTTAATATTACTTGTAAAGCGTGTTATCCTTTACCATTTACAATCACAATAGCAGAGTAAAAATACAGATTGCAAAATACAAGACAGAGAAGAATTGTTGTAAATTTTCTTGAAAATTTTCACTCGACAGGAAATCTTGGTAAAATCCCATCCACACAACAAAAGTTCCCTTTACATGTACATTGTACATCCTACATGTTCACGACAGCTATAAAAGGAGGGAAAGAGGAAGACGAGAAGGAGCAGTAGAAAGTCTTGCTGAGCACTTAAAAGTCATCATCAAAGCATCAAAGCAGAGTCAGAAATGTAAAGTAAAGAGAGAGTGAGAAAGATGAGATGAAGATGAGTTTTCTCATTTCTCTCCTCTTCAAACTCTTACTCTTACTCAAAAGTAAACTAAACTAAACTAAATAAAAGCAAGCTTAATTTCCCAGAGTCAAATTTCCAATCTCTCCCTTTCTCTCTCTCTTTCTCTATCCTTGTTGTTGGTTCTCTAAGGTTGGTTTTCTAAGAGTTGTCTAATCATGACGGTGAATGAATGAAAATTAGCAGCCTGGAGCTGTTCACAGTAAACAGTAAACACTGAACAGAGAAGGCTGAACGGTGAATGGTGAACAAAACAAACTCTACACTCTACAGTCCAAACACCATCTTTTTGTTCCATTTCCTCCAACACGCTTCATATTATGATATCAGCAGGTTCCTTCCACAAACCATTGCCGGTTCTACATTCTACATTCTACACAAGACGGAGGAACTGCCTTTGTAAAACTTTGTACATTGTACTTTGCATTGTGCTCCATTGTGTTGTACATTCTAGATTGTAGATTGGACCTACCTATTTATTTATTTATTTACAAACAAATGCAATAATAGTAAGATTCCCATTTCCATTTTCAACATGCTCAATGCTCAAGTAGATATCCAGCTTGAGGAATTTTGGGTAGAATGTAGAATGGAGAGGGGAAATTACATATGAGTTTAGTGCCATGACCATTTGCAGCAGTAATTCAATTCAACTCAAGTTTATGCTGTTTGACCAGGTGAATTCATGAAAATGAGCGTATGCACTTCACATTACACATGCTTTCAATGCCCAACGTACAATGTGCAAAGGACAATCTTGTAAATTGTACAAGAAATAAAGGGAGCTTGTAGTAAAACATTTGTAGTTTGTGTGTATAATAGTTGTACGTTGTACGGTCTGCGCTGTACGTGTAGATATATATACCCATAATATAGAAGAGGAAGAAGAAGGAGGAGAAAGTGTTGACGTTTGGTTCGAGTCACGTTTACTCCTTTCCTTCTGCTATTTCCCGGACATAACGGCTAAACGGAGGAACGACACGACCAAAATCATGGAATGGAAGAAAACACCGAACACCGAAGACCGGCAGTCGGTAGTTGGTTGGTAGTGATACTACTGGATCTGGATGTAGTTGTAGTTGTCGTTGTCGTTGTTTTTGTTGTAGTTGTACATGTAGATTGTAGACTGTAGATGCATCAGACATAATAGTTTATTCTGCTTGATATTTACACCGTGTATGTTGTCGATATCAGTATTTTGTGTGTTGTTCTTGTTCTTGTACTTGTATGAGTATGAGTATGAGTATGAGTATGCGTGTGTGTGTGTAGTGTGTACGTCAACTTACTTGCGTTTTAGTGTGTGTCGTAGTATTTACTTTTGCTCACGTTTAAATTTCATCGCCTATCGCATTGCTTCATACTCACACACAAGAACACACAACCTCGCTTTGTTTCTACATTTATATTTCTGTTTCTATTTCGGGTTCAGTTTCGCCTGTTTTTGTTTTTGTTTCTGTTTCTGTGTTTGACTGTTTGGAGCGATAAATGGAGCATTTATTCAGATATAAATCATACTCCTCTCACTCTCCCTCTCAGTCTCAGTCACATTCTGACACATTACCTTTCTCTACTTTCTCTACAATTCTACAGTTGTACACTTCTACAGCTGTAGAATCTAGACTCTAGACTGTGTAGACTGTACAGCCAAAAAAGTTTTAAAAAATGAATAACAAGAATAATGTGCGACTGTCACGCAAAACCTGTATAAATTAGTTGACGCGTCCTCCTCAACTCACCAGCAGCCGTATAAATACAAAAAGCGCAAAGTATAAAATGTGCACATACATCATCAAATCCATGTACTCGAGTACAATTTACATTGTAAAATGCACAATCCATCTAGATTATAGAATGTGAGTGTAGAATGTAAAATTAGATTTACAAGCAACTCCCTCACTGCTCCACTGTTTACAACATTGCACTTAAACACATTAGAAACCGTTTAATAGGCAGTTTGCTGCAGCTCAAAATCCCATCCTCACAATCCAATCTCACAATCGTTCACACCAACCAACCAAACTCCAGAAGCTGTAGAATGTAGAAGCAGGAATAAGAACATGAGGCACATTTCCACAGAATTTTCAATACGAACAAAACTAACTGTAGTCAGCGTCAGAGGTCAGAGCAACCCAATCAGCTCGTCAGCGTTTTAGATTTCTTGATATCTTGATTTCTTGATTTCTAGATTTCTAGATTTTTTTACGGAATTTATTTCCATCATGATGATTTGAAATTCAAATAGTAAAACAGTAGGTCAGATTTTTCTAGTAATTAGTAATTAGAATCCTGCTGTATTTTCCCTGGTGTTCAGTATAAAGTATAAGTTGAAGTGACGCGGATATTTAATCAATATTTGATACATGTGAAATGTGGAATATGGAATGTGGATTGTGTAGCGTTCATGAGAGAACTTGTGATTGGGATTAAAATGAAAACTTCCGTCTTCGTTCGTCTCGAATTCCAAGTTTCAAGTGTCGAGTGTCGACAAGAGTCAAGGAAATGAAAAAGCCGTGGAGTTTTTCACCATACGCCAAACGCCATCCATATAATTTTTGTAATGCGAACCTCTACTCTATTACTATTGCACAGCATATGTAAATGGCGAATGGTAAACGGTAAACGGTGGCTCTGAAACTTTGCGCTTTGTACTTTCTACCAGTGACTAGAGAAACAAGCCAATTTGAATGCCAAAGCCAAAGCCAAAACCAAAAATCCGAAATCCGAAAACGAGGAAAAGCTGGGAGTGGAAATCGATGTGGCTGGATCGCTGAGCCATTTAACGGCTTAGCCCTGTGGTGTAATTCCGTGTGTAGTCTAGTGTGTAGTGTACATTTTACACACAACCACTAGCGTATCACGTATCGTCTAGAGTTCTAGAGTTGAACTGACATAGAAACAGCCTTCTACCTTGTGAAATTATGCAATAATAAGTGATAAGGAATACTGACTGGATTGACATGACTTGACTTGACTTGACGAACTCTTTGTGGTTGACGTTGGGCAGTGAGCAGTGAGCAGTGTAACACTCGGTCGTGTCCTAGTGTCGATTTATGTAGAAAGTAGACAGTAGAAAGTAGAAAGTAGGAAATTACTCGCTATGAAGTACGTACGATTCTTCTGTGTTTTCCTTCAATATTGATATATCTATATCCAATCGGAGCGAATCGACATTCACATTGATATTGAAACCGAAACCGAAGCCAAAACCGAAAGAAATGCACCAAAACATTTCAAGCGGCTCAATACTCAATAAAGCATCAATTCTTTCTCTTTTCTTCACCTTATTTCTTGATTGTATAATATTATATTGTGTATTGTGTTTCACCCATTTCCCATCAATCATGAATGATGAATGAGCAGAACCAAAACAGTTGGAATAATAATTACAAAATATGATGATGATTTCGATTCCAATTGCAATTACAATTACGATTTTTGATAATGAAGCAATAATAATGATGACTGTCATTATTATTCAGCGTTCCTTAATTGTTCAATAATGTTATCTTTCTAATGTTTGTCCTTGGCTCGTCCTCCTGTTTGCATTCATATTCGTATTCAAATGGACATTCAAAATTTCTTTATTACTTTCTATTTTCCATAGGAAGATGATTTTATCACCTTAATTGTATTGTGTACAAATATCAGGAATCAGGAGGTACCTTTTCTGTGCGCTGTGCATTATACATAATATAGCTTTATACCAACTCTATCCAATGTAATATCCCATGAGCAAGTCCGTTTGACTGTCGTAACAATTTCTACCGTCTCAAAATTTTAAGACCTGTTGTAAGATAAAAGTAATCAAAAAAACTCTGGTTTTATTCGCAAGTTGCTCATGTGCAACTTAGGAAACTCTACGGTTTTTTTGTTTGTTTGTTTAGCAATAATGTTTGATTATTGCTCCTTCTCCGCTGTCTCTGGTTTCTAGAATCTAGAATCTAGAATCCAGAATCCAGAGATGAGTTTCCTGCTCGAATTGTTTTACTTTTATTTTCATTTCTAGTTCCAGTTCCAGCACTAGCTAGTTCTTTGGTGTTTGGTAGAAACTTGGAGCTTCCAACACGTAGACTGCAGAAATGGAGCAGAAACTAAACTAAACTAAACTGTCTTTAGAATTCGAGACGTGCTCTTCCTCTGCAGTTCTCTGCTCCTGTTTCTGTTTCTGTTTTCAGTTCTGTTCCAACTTGTACGTTTCGCCGTTTCTGCTGTTATGCTTCTCTGTGGAGCTAATACATACTACACACGTACATATTTGGATTGATCTACACTCTAAATTTGTATAGAAGGAAAGAGCGGCTGTGTTCTCACTGTATAGTGTATATGGTGTATAGTGCACGGTATAGGTACAAGATATAAGATACAGTGGACCATCATATTATTTCATTTGATGTCACTGACATGGAATTAATGGGGTCGAAATATTCCAGAGGCACAAAACACAAAATGCTTGCTCCGATTTAATCGGGAATTGATCCTGGCACACAAAACAGAGAACAGAGAACAGAGAACAGAGGACGAGCGAGTGAGGGCGATAGCAATACAGAGACAGAGACGGAGAATGAGAGAAAGCCAAGGAGCCAATGGGCCAATTCAAGCGGAGAGAACAGTAAATAGGAGATACATAATAAGAAATAAGGAATCCACATTACGAGACATTAACTGTAATTTCTATGCAGTCAAAATCCTACATTCTACATTCTCTCTCTTCCCTATTCTACACTCTGCACTCTGCACTTTAAGCTCACGCTACATATAAATACACATTGCAGGTTGTAGATAGTAGATACACAAAGTCTACACCAAAATGTTTTATTTTATTACAGTATCATCTACGTATTTGATACTCTCATTCATTCCTGGGCCATGCACAGTGAAAATTGGGAAGCTCGTTTTGTGTTTTGTGTTTCGTATTTTGTTCTGTGGGCTCTGCTCTGCTCTGCTCTGCTGTGATATCATCGACGACTATCAGTATTGGTTTCATGTACAATCTACAATGCATTATTATATCTCCTATACTTTGTTCTATATCTTGTAATAACAACAAAAACTTTTGGATCATTGATCCTTTCACATTGAAATGAACATTAAATACACTGAACATTGAAGAGCCCAAAATGTAGAAATGTAGAAATGAATGACTCCTCTTACAGTTTAATACGCATATTTCCCATCATTTCAAGACATAATCGATTTCTTAGGTAAATTTAATTACAATTGTTCTTGCTCCTTTATAGTTTTACTGTTTTTGCTATCAAAATGATATCGGGAATTATCATGAAATGTGATTGAGATTTGAATGACTTTCCACTGTTTCCTCTGTTTTACTCTAGCCGTTAAATTCTAGATTCTAAATGTTAAATGTTTACGAGAAAATTCAAGGTTTTTTACCTGTTTGGTCACAGAAAGTTGCGGATGCTCCTTTGTTTGATGTAGTTTAGCTTAGGCAAGGATTTTGATTTTTAATTTCCAATTTCCACGTACATTGATTTCCGTAGATTATGAATATTTTACACTATTATTTATTTGACTACAAACTCAAAACAATCAAAATCAAAACTAGTCACTCACTGTAATTCACTAAAAAATAAGATGGTTATTAAAACATACAAGTTTTACTGGTAAATCCGCCTCCCGGCATTTTCCAATTTTTTATTATTATTATTACGAATATTTAGAATTTAGACATTGTCATCAAAAGTCATAAGTTGTACAGTCTATTGTGATTTGTGTGTATGTATTTGTTTATTTATTTATTCAGAGAGGATTTCCAGATTTTCCATTTTGTCTTCTTGGCCTCTTCTGACTTGACTTGTGATGGACATTCTCACTTATATTAACAACTCTGTCCACTTTAACTTGGACTCTGACATTGACATTGACGTTGACACTGACACTGGCATAAACACGGACGTGAACATGAACATGAGCATGGACAAGTCATACTTTAATTCCCAGAGTAAAATGACACTTTCCTCACTTAGATAAATATCCACAAAATATATGCACTCACAATTGACAATCAATATCGATATCGATAGAAATATCAAAAACAAGAGGAACTAGGTGACTGCCTATTGACTTTGACTGTGACTGGGCATGAAAAAAACAAGTAATAAAAAAGTCTGTCAATGTCCACTGTCTGTCAAAATGGACAAGAAATAGAAAAAGAATGGACTGACTTCACACAAGTCCAAATAATTGAAATATCAACTTGGTTATTTTTTATCCATAATCCATAATCCATAACCGTGGTCACTTCTTACTGTTTAACCTTATCACTTTCACTCACTCTCTAATTTATCCAAATCCAATCAACCTGATTCACTTCAATTTCCACTTTATTTTTGCATTCCAAGTTGATTTTACATTAGGAAACAAAGACTGAAAAAGTTGTCAAAAATGTTAAATTCTACAAAATTAAGAATCAACTATTAAAATATTGTTAAAAAAGCACCACACCACACACACCGTTGACCAATATCCATAAAATAAAAATGCTTACACCGTTGACAGTTTAAATACTGCACACTTACTCCTGTAAAATTAACTATTTTTTGAAATTTATTCTCGACTGCAGAATTGAGATGAAAATGTTTTGAAATGTTTTGGAGAATCCAATTTATTCAAATAGTTGAAATTGAAATAGAAATAGAAATAGAACAAACACTATTTAGATTCAGATGAAAAATGTAATGAGTTGACAATTTGTCTCGAGTCTCGAGTCTCAAGTCTTGAGTCGTCGTTTTGTAATATAGTAATAAAATTGTAATGTAATATGTTGTAGTACGATGATGAAAGAATGGTCGTAGCTGATACTAAATATGTTTGTGTTTTGAGTTTTGTGTTTAGTGTTTTGTGTATAGAGACGTAGAGACGAGGAGCGTCAATGTCTCTTGTACAACATGTTCCTGGATACTGCAATGAAATTCCGCGTGCACTCTCCTCCACTCCTGCTTTTGTCCCTCGTTCGTCTGCCCGTTCGTCTGTTCACATGTCCGTACGTCCGTACGTCCGTATATCCGTATATCCGTGTATCTGCCTATTCCAGCATTCTAGTACTCCAGTATCTATACGCTATACGCTATACGCTATACACTATGCGCTATATAGCAGAGACAGAGCGAGAGAGAGAGTGAACGTGGTTTTATGCTGGTGTAATCACTACATGCATGTCAGTTTCATATAGCTGGAGACTGGAGTCTGGAGAAGGAGGGATGAAAAGGAAAGAAGAGTTCACTACACTCTACACTCACATTTACATGTACGTGCATGTTCTGTGTTATAGGCGCACATATGAACGTATGAGCAATGAGCATTGAGCACTGCATGATATGGTTTGGTTTGGTGCTATATGGGAGTATGTGAGTGCAGTGCCAGTGCTAGTGTGTGCATACATGTACATTATACATGGATCCGAACCTCGACACTCGACACGCATGAACCTACTTTTTCCTTCGTCTCTCTACTATCTACAACCAAGTCAACAGCAGAACAGAACAGAACAGCACTAGCACTAGCAGTGGTAGTGGTAGTGGCAGAAGAAGAAGCAGCGGTAGCAAGCACCCACACTTTTACACTCCTCATCCCCTCTCCCATACACCATACAACATACAACACACAAGCACATGGAACATGGACAGAATCTGGATATATCTGTATAGAGAATAGAGAACAGTGGAGTAAAAGTGTACAGTGTAGTGTGAGGCCCCTCTTAGTCTTCCATGCTTTTGCATGCTCCTTCCTTTCCTTTCCTTTTACCCGACAACATCTCTCCTTCTTTCTCTCTCTGCACTAGACACTAGAAACTAGAAACTAGACTCTAGACTCACAAAGAGCGTAGTGCGGTATATCTGCGGGAGAGATAGACATTTCCTCGTGCATTCTCCTGCCACACTTCCATGAAGACCGAAGACAAACATGCTTCCACTGTAAGCTGTATACTGTACACTGTACTCTGTGTATTGTGTATATGCATGGGTGTATTTTGTACACTTGAATTTTGTACGTACATGTGAGATGTAAGTGTATGAGCGTATGAGTGTTTGAGTGTGTGTGGGTAAAGAGTATAGAGTAAAGCGTAGAGAGTAAAGATGGGAGGAGGAGATATCAATGCAAAGGTGGGAAAGAGAATTGCAAAATATTCTACAGTGGTCACAGTTCTTGTGACTTGAGTATATCTATCCATCTACTATCTAGATTCTAGATATTTCTATCTTCTCTGTATATGCGTATATTTGTATATATTCTGTTTCTTTCTCTTTATTCCTTTACCCTTCTTATGTCTGTAGCCATGGACTCTGTAGTATATATATACGTGGAGTATAAGGATTGTTGCTATAGATATGTCCCTACGTGTCCACTCTCTCTCTCTCTCTCGTTTGTTCTCTCATCTCTCATTCTCTTGCACTGCACTGTCCTTCCTCCTTTCTCGGGGTTTGTCTGGAGATAAAACTGTATAAAAGTGTCTCGTACACATTATTATATTGTGTTGCTCAATGCTCACAATGTCATCCACTGGCTTTGACTTTGACTGTTTCTCTGAACGCTGGTTTGGTTTGGTTGTAGTTTTGGCTTGAATCTCGCCGTATGTTTCTTTCTATTGTATTTGTACAAGTAAAACAGTATGAATAGAAACAACTTTCCCATGTATTCCAATTTTCTACAGACTACAGAGTTGAAGAGAAAGGAGACAAGAAAATTACTCCTCTTTCCTTTTTCTTTTTTGCTTGCGATCTCTTTCTTCTCTATCGCCATTCTTAGCATTCGCAATACTCGCTATTTGTTGCCTTTGTTACAAAGTAGGAAACACAAAACTATTGCAAAAGCAAGTCAAGAATTTCGCTCTATTTCACTTATGCTATAATTCTAGATTCTAGATTCTAGATTCTCGAGAAAAATCCAGTTAAATGAATGTCAATTTATACGTATGTGTGTGCACTACACAATACACAATATACGGTGAACAATGAGCACATCTTCTATTTTCCTCTCTTCTTCTACTTATTATTTCACGTACCAACAACCAGAGATTATACAAGTACAAATACAAACATGAGACATGAGACAACAAAATAGAAAATAGATATATCAGTAGATAGATTATCTATATTATAGCATCATGTTATTATTATACAATGTAACTCTATACTCTATACAATCCCATAGAAAGCAAGATGCATGAATGTTTGCACACAACATTTAATTTGTATTTACTTAGATCATTTGTTCTCGTAATGTATGCAACATTGAACATTGAACATTGAACATTAAAGCTACCAAACCAAACCAAAGGAAACAAATAGACAAAAGAGACAAACAAAAAAGTTTGTGGGTCAGCAGTCAACAGTCAATAGTGTGTAGTGTGTAGTCTGTAGGATTGGAGTAGAAGGAAAAGCATGATGATAAAATCCTGATGAACGATTATACGATTATGTTTCAGACAGGAATCTGATCAAATGATTTTGGAGAATTTTCTACAGTTTGCATTTTACCACATATATCAGTTATATAACCTCCCGTATTATTTTATGCGCCGTGTATATGTATAAAGACCATAGAGAATATGGAATAGAATATATAGAATACAAGTTAGAGGTTAGAGGTTGAGGGATTTTTCCCATTTTCTTTGTTGTTGTACAGAGCTACGCTTTTGAGTCTAGAGTCTACAGTCTACAGTCTACACTGTACAAATACATGAGAAATGGATGACGATGAGCATTGAGCATTGAGGATGCTGCAAAATGAGATCAAGTTATTCTACATAATTGGAAACATGAACCAGGGCCGGAGAGAAAATTCCCAGTTTTCTAGTTTTCCAGCATTTCCAGTTAGGTACATGTTTCTATTCTCTTCTACTTTATTCTTGTATGCATGTGGATTTTGGAGCGTGGAGCGTGGAGCGTGTAGTATGTAGTATGTGAGTTTGCAGGAAGAACTGACAAGAGAGAAAGCTAATATGAGGCAGATTTTATATCAGCTCAAACTAGAAAGTAGAAACTAGTTGCTTCATATTTATATATTTACATTTATATTTATATTTACGTCCAGAGTCTAGAGTCCAGAGTCCAGAGGTTTAGCTTTTAGCTACACATTTAACATTTACATGTATATGTTTTATATTTTATATAACATGCTCTTTCAACTTTTGTTCCAGAATTTGCAACAAAACCTCTATATTCCCCTTGGCTTGGTTGGTTGGCTTCTGGTTTCTGGTTACTAGTTGTGCGGGAAAATAGTAGTAGATGGTAGAGCAAAAAGCATGGACCCAATTTACGTTTTACATTTTACAGCTCCACATTCTATTTGTATTTTTCCTACTTTCTCCACCATGTCGTTAGAATTTAGACTTTAGAATTCAGACGTTAGGCCAAAGTGCGTATACGTAGGGAGGCCAACAGAACACCAAGCTAGTGAGCTTCGGGTTGGACTTCGGTTGTTCTACTTTTATTTGTACACATTTTATATAGTATTTTATCATGTACCATTTCCTATGCAGAATGCAATAATATAGAATTTTAAACATGAGAGTATAAATTGCCATGCTAATTCTAAAGGAGCAAGTACTGTCCAAATAAATACCGTAAATCCGTGCAAAAGATGAGAAAAATATATGATTTACCATAATATTATTTTATTTTCCAGGCAATATGAGTACACGTCTTTGTACAGTGTACAATGTATACTGCACAGTGCGTAACAAAGTTATACTTCTGCATTCTGCATTCACATCCTATATGTAGGTTACATTGGTGCTACTTTTGGTATTTTGGTATTTTCGTATTTTTGTATTTTACGCCTTTCCTTCCTTTCATCTCCGTTTTTTGTGGGCGGAGGCGTATGTAAAGTTTTTATTTGTTCAATTTGTTCTTTATTGTCTATAGGAACTTTATTCTGGGCGAGAAGGGTAAACAAAGGCTGCAAATAAAAATATAGGTGGCTCAAAATTGTCCTGTAAAAATGATCCAAAGGCTACAGTAGAGCCGTCTCTATTTTTATTTCCCAACGCGATTGAAAGTGAAAATGAAAATGAAAGTAACAGTAAAACAGTAAAAAAGTAAAGGGGGAAGGGAATCAATGTCTATAAATTGAAAGGCAGTTGTACATTGTACGTTTAGACTTTAGACTGTCTTACTTTGGAGGTTGGTTTGGGGTTTGATACGATTGAGTTCAATTTGGTGAAAATTACTGAAAGGCAAGTAGAGGAAATTCTGTTGAGAATTGAATGAGAATCATGTGCAGTGTTCAGTATTCAGTGGTTTGTTTTTATGGGTGCTGGGGAAAAAAGGAGATGAAGATAAAAGTGTGAATATTATGTATGTATTTGGTATTTTGTATTTTATTTTATTGTGATTGGGAGAAAAGGTATAGTAAAAATAAGAGTAACGTCCTATACTTGATTGTACTGAGGAAATTTAAGTCAAATTCATTCCAAATTCGAACGCCAACTCTAACTCAAAAGGGCTGAACCAAGTTTCAATAGAAAGAGGAAAACAAAACAAAACAAGCCAAACCAAGGAAAGAGAGAAGCAGACAGAAGATGAAAGAAAATATAAAAACTGGGAAAGAGAAGGATAAAAGTGGTAAACTGTCGACAAAAAAATAGGAATACAAATACAATAGCTTTCTCCTTGTTCTTCTTTTGGAATTTGGAATTTGGAACTTGGAGCTTGGAGCTTGGAATTTTTATCGATGCTGTCTTTGAATTTCCTTTCCTTCTGCTTTGTGCTTCCTCTCGGAAATGTTTGTTATTACGGCTGCTGATTCAAGTCTCATGCGTCCGATATACATGCACCATGTGGGGTGTACAGTGTACACTGTACTTTTATAGGAGCAGACAGCCAAACCAAACCAAACCGAGCCGAGACGATGTGATGTGAACGAGGCGATGGCGTTGTTTTTCTTTTATTAAGTTGAAGTAGAAAATTGTGGGGAATTGTGGGGAGAGAGGAAGAAGGAAGATATCTTTTGTCTATGGGGACGGATTTCTTTGTCAACCACCACCAAAACTATCCATGTATTAAGTCCACAATATCCAATATCTCTCCACTCTCCAGTCTCCAGCTATCTATAAGTGTAGAAAATAGAAAACTAGAAAACCCACAATTGCCACAAAAAATTTCACCATCCAGAACCGCACAAAACACAAAACACGGACGTCTTGTACATGAGAATTTTCCTCCCTCTTTTTCATTTTTATCCAGTGGAGCTCAAATATAATTTACAATACGAATTTCACATGTTTTAAGCGAGATGATTTGTTCACCCTCTGCTCTACTCCATTCTCCATTCTACATACTCCATCCTCGAGACTCGAGACTCAAGACTACATGTTTACTCGACAGTCGACAGGGTACTTGTACTGGTACAATTTAATACAGTTTTCTATTCTGTACTATACAGTGTACAGTGTTTTATTTTTGCCCATTCTCCATACTCGATGCTCTTCTGTTTTTTTCTCATCCGAGTGCACAAACTAACCCAGACCCAGTACATCGTAGTCGTAAACTAACTATAAGCTTACTATTTGTTATTTGTTATTTCTAAGCACAATATATTACACAATACAGATATTCCTCCCGAGTGTCACTTTGGATTTGAATTTATTTTTTTATCAAGTATTTTCCAAGTCCCCTCACTTCTCTTTTCCTCCCTCTCACTGTTTGTGTTACTATCTCTTGCTCTTGCTCTGGTTCTGCTTCTGCTGCTGGTTCTGTGCCGTATTAGATATTAGGAAATTGTGAAATATGATTTAGATATATATGAACTGGTTCCCAGAAGACTAGCACTCTAGCACACTTTTCCTTCCTTTGTTCATTGTTTCCAGCACAATCCAGCACTAACTATCACCAACAGACCTAGAAAAACACAAAGTGGCTCCTGTCTCTCAACTACTTTATATTGTACACTGTACAAAGACATTAAACGTACCTTGTACCTTGTACATTGAACAATACATTGTACATGGCACAAGTATAAATGGATCCCTCGTTTACTCTATTCTACTATATTACTCTTATTTACTGCAGTTTTCTTGGTCCCTCCAAACTCGGAATCCACGAGTATAAAGTACAAAGTATACGGGATAGAGAAACAATCATACACAAAAAGACAAAACACAAAAGACAATCACCATTCCAATAATAATAATACAAATAAATTGTATCATACATTTATCCTCGCAAAAATAAAAAAAGATGCAAATTTCGCGGCCTGAGTTTTAGCCACTTTTTAAGGGCTTCTTCATCTTGCACTTATGCCTTGTATCTTGTATCTTGTCTCTACTATTATTGGCTGATAAAAGTCTGACTTGTAGATGTATAATATTATTACTATTTTTTTTCTGACACCACGTCGTCCATTACAGTTTACACTTGCTTGTAAATATGCAATTTATGGAAAAATCTATTGGTTTCATTTACACGTTTCCAGGTAATTGCACCATCAGAATTTTTTACCGTTTCTCATTAAATGTCGAAGGTCGATGCTTGTATTTGTACTTTGGACTAGAGGTTGATTGTTTTTTATTGTTGGTTGGTTAAAACAGGGCAGGAAATATTATTATTATAGCAAAGTTCCCCTTGTAACTTGGCTTGTACACTGTACACATGATATTTGATTCAATTGTTCAGACATAATCAAAAGTAACTCTCTTTCCATTTCTGATTAACGTATCTACTATATTTACTTACATTATTGGTTCATCCATTATTATTGTTATTATTACATTATAGCATTATGTTAAATTGATACAAAATGAATTTGAAACGAGAACGTTTATCTCTTGCTTACTTGTTTAGCTATCTGTTGACTCCAGTCGCATTCGGTATTCCCAGTGCCAGTTAAGCTAAATTCATTTTATACGAAATACAAACGATTGATTCTCTATTCTCTATCCAATTGTTCATTTGAATAATGACCCCATTTTGTGATCTATCAGCAGTCAGCACACACAGGCACTGGCACAGCCAATGTAGATGGAGAAAAGTATGTGTGGGCTCATTCATGATTACACCAAACTAAATAAATGGAGAATTCATGTACATTGCACAGAGTACAGAGTAAAAGAAGATGCAGTCAAGTTAAAAAGTTGTTTTTATTTGTTTCCTTTTTTCAGATATTCCATATTTAGACATTTCTGAAATTTATGTTGGTTAACGTTTCTTCTGTCCTGTCCTTTCCAGATTTATCAAATATCAAATATCAAATACTCAGTATCAAGTATCCAGTCACCATTCAGCAGTCATGTTGAGTCAATGAGTGACATTCTGAAAGCCCTTTCAGACATTTCTGAGCCAACGTTGATAAATGATAAATGAATGAAATGAATTCAATTCAAGTTATCGTCTTTTGGTCCTCTGTCTTTGTCTCTTTTTCTATCTGACGTATTTCATTTGCATTTTACATGTTGTTGCATACTGTATAACGAATAGATCAGTGAGAAAATGGACAAAAAATCAATAGCGAATGAAGAATGAAGAATGACGAATGGTGTTTTGTTCCTCTTGCATTTTTTGCCTTTTCCTTTTGTTTCTTTTTCCCAATGACACAAAGTGGAGTGGGATCAAATGAGGAATGCAGCACAATGCAACGTGCTGTGATACTTGATAGTTGATAGTTGAGACGGTGAGTTCATTAAGAACTCTTGAGTAAGAAGAGGCTAATGACATGATTAGTCCGAGTCCAGTGAGAATCCTCAACCTGATAAAAAATACAGGAATATAGGATAAATATAAATAGATCCATTCATCATTCAACAAAAGTCTTCAAGCATTTAGTCTGTTCTCCCATAATCCATAATATTTATTACCTACTTTGCACAAGCTACTTTTTACACTTTACTCTTTGCACTTGGTGTTTTGTGATTTGCGCTCCACTCTTGAATAAACAAAAAGTATGTGAAAAACAAAAAATATAAGGAAGCCCATGACATAAATAAATGTCAATATTCTAATCGTTCTCGGGACGCATCTACCTTTAACTACAATTTGCATTGTCATTGTGCTCATCAGTATAAAGTACTCGGTATAAAAAGTAGAATCTGAAATGTGATATTCAGTATTTATTATTTTGTGTTGAAAGTTGAAAACCTGTATCGTACTTTTTGCACTTGTCTCAAAAACACAAAAGTCTCTAGACATTCGACATTCGATACTCGATACTCGATACTCGACACAAGCTACAACATGTCCTTGCAATTAAATTGATGATTGTATCAAAATATGGTCGAATAATGTCGGATAAAGAAGATGAATTTCATTTTTAACTAATGGCACATCCACGTATAAATTTGAGACCATTAAACGTTATTCACATTTAATAGAAATGGCTCGAGTGGAACGTGATGGAGTAAAAGAAAAAAAGACGAAGCAGAGGAGATGAAAGAGACGCAGAATGACAGTGAAACCACCCAAATTTTGATCATCAACAGTAACAGTAACACGAGTAGAGCGGGAGCAGGAGCATTTAAAAAAGAGGATTTAAAAATAATAGCAGCAAATAACGAATGAGGAAAGGAGAGACGTCTAATCAGGAATCAAGACAGAAAGAGAGAAAGAGAGAGAAACGGAGTTGGCTCGCGTGCTCACTTTTCACTATTAAAGGTGCTCTTACACTATTTTATACGCTTTTACACTCCTTTTCACTCGCATGTCAAGACTCAAGCCTCAATTCAAGAGTCTAGATTCTAGATTCTAGATTCTAGATTCTCGAGTGTCGAGTTTGGAGTGTGAAGAAGGCAAATAAAAAACAAGTAATGGGCAAAAGTACCTGATGAAAAAATCTCATATCTCTCTCTCCACACAACCGAGGGAAAGATCTATTCACTTTCATCAGAGCACAACATCCAACATCACAGCACCGCACACTTTCACATACATTTACAGTGCAGAGGTGAAATTAGAAACATAAGACGAGTTGGATGCTGGACGTTGGACGGCGTTAGATTGGGATAGTAAATACTCTGGTACGTGCTGAACTGCTTCAGACCGGAGATTTGTGCTCGAGTCTTGAGACTTGAGACTTGAGATGGAAAAGTGTTGAGTGTTCCAGGAGAAAATTAACTAACAACATAAATACAACCACCCTTCCTTTCATCGCTCTTCTCCTTTTTCCTATTTATATTTACAAAGCTTCCCCCTTTTTTTCTCTTTCTTTTTCAATTTTATTTTATTTATTTTGCACAGTTTTTCGGATTTTTTTAAAAAAGTCTTGATTATTTTTCATTTTCCATTCCCTTCCGCAATTCCTCAATTATATTTTTCTACCTTGTTGTTTGTTGACAATGAGTCGTAGGAAGTAGAACTTAGAAATTGCAAAATGAACGCGAAGGAAGAAATCAGAGCTTAATTGATGGTGTTGCCTTTTGGCAGGAGAAAACTTTAGCATTTTCTGTGTACTTTCTGTCTACTCATTTAATTCGGGAGAAAATGAATAGCGTTTAAGGGTTTTTAGTGAAATAAAAATAGTATGCATTATGTATGCAGCATGCACAATGCACATGAGTTTGCCCGTGATGATGAGAGATGAGATCTCGAGACTCGAGACATGGAGCAAAAATGTTATAATAGAGATTTCATTGAAATTTATGGTCTGTGCTCCTTCGTTCTCTCTCTCTCTCTCTTTCTCTCTTCATTTACTAATTTATTTTAGTGAGATAATTCTATAAAGCTGTCGGGAGTCTAGATTCTCGAGTCTAGAGTCGAGAGTAGAGAGCATCTGAATTTTTTGGGTATAAAAATATGACAATGACAACAAGGAACTGGAATATTTGTAATATTGTAACTGAGCGACAGAATATTTTTCCTCCTGTTGTTATTTAGTTTAGTGAATCAAGTAGAAAAGGAGAAAAATCTGTATTCTGGATTCTGTATTCTGTGCAAAATTTCCTACGGATGGGTTTGAGATTGTGCCATCCTCTTGGTGGATCCATGGGAGTTTTTCCAATGTGCGGAGAATTCGGTTGTCCATGTCATGTCGTAAAATGGCGGTGGTGTAGACAAACGCACTCACATTTATAATAAACTACTCACGCTACATTAACCATAATAATCGTTTTTCATTGGAAACTTTTTTGGCTCATTCTCCTCACTCGTTACACAAACTGGAAGCTCCAAACTCCGAACGCCAAGCTCAAAACTCCACGTACACAGAAAGATGGATACACAAACAAAGAATGGATCCTTCTCACATATCTTTCCGCTAGTCTACACTGAAATGTGTTCACTAATTCTACTGGTGTGTACACTTTACATCCTACATTCTACACTCTACGCTCTACACAAACGTCTTTCTCGTCCTCATTCTCCTTCGCATCCTCTCTTCGTCACTCCTTGATACACAAACAGAAGAGATAATGTCGCCCATCGCCCATCGACCACCGCCAACAGAGCAGACTATAGAGTATAGAGTATAGAGCATAGAGTATAGAGAGAAACTGAGTTGAGTTGAGTTAAGTCTACATCATTCTATCATACTTATTTTTTCCTCCCTGGAACATAAAACTGGATAAAAAACATGGTAACTTCACAAAGAAGAATGCATGAGCCATGAGGAATGAGAAATCAGACAGGAAGAACAATCAACATGCATTAATTTCCTATAGACTGTCTCCATTTGCTTTCCAAATCATCCCCATAAAAAAGTACAATTTATGTAGCCCGAGTTGTGATACCGTGTTTAAAGTGTAAAGTGTTCAGTGTTCAGCGTGTAAAATCCAGGTACAGATATTTTACATTTTACACCATCCTCATTTATTCTTTATGCATGCATTGAGAATTGAGAATCTACATGCAGGATGTATAATGTAGGTGGTTGTGGGTAGTTAGGTAGACCGGGACCGGGTATTAGGTATTGGGCATTAGGTAATAAACGGATGGAATTGCGTCCAAAATTCCAAACTCCAAATTGCACCATCACAATCTAAATCTTTCACAAACGAGCCAGCTCAAAAATGTCCCTGTATAATGAACAATGAACATGATTCAGAATCCAAAATCTAGAAACGGTTGCCAAGTAGGCGACTGTGTATGAAAAGTCTGGAGTTTGGAGTTTCCGATCACATGTGAAATCTGATGGTTCTCTGCTCCTCTTTTCTGTTGTAGGAAAAGGCCAAAAAGGATTCAGTATTACATCATGTCACCATTTTATTCTAGATTCTAGATTCTAGATTCCGTGTACAGAGTAAATAAGCCAGAAAAGCTTTCATGTGATAGTAGATACAAAAAATCCAAGTGACGCAAAACATGAATCATAAATAATTACTTTTAAATCCCTATTAAAATTTTCTGAGTTGTTTAAAAAGCACTATATACAGTACAATAGTACAGCCATAGAATAAAGTAGGGAAAAGATCTATTTGTCTATTCATTTGAAATCTAGAATCTAGAATGTAGAATGTAGAATTGGGAGACACTGGACTGGACTGGATTTGAAGATTTGCTTTGATCACAGGCTGTAGACTGTACATTGTAGACTGTGGATGGAGAAAATTATCCGAGAATGAAAAGCAACTACCAAAGACCAAAGACCGGAGACTCGAGACTAGAATCTAGAAGCTAGAGACTGAAAATGTGAGAGGAAACGAGAAAAAAGGAAAAATCCATTGGAGCCAACTTGCCGGGAGTTTTCCCTACGGAAGGAACATATAAAGTTTTTAAGAGAAAGACAAAGGGCAGAAAAACAGAAAGCAGAAAGGAGAAAAGTAGGAAAAAACTACTCTCGGTTCCAAAAGCATTTTGGTTTAGAGAAAGTAAAGCAAAGCAGAGCAGAAGATAGCAGTACAAAGTACAAAGGAGCGAAAGTGGAGGCGGAAGAGCAAAAAGGTTTTAATTTTTAAACAAGAATTCAGGAAATATTGAATAAATTATTGTAAATCGCTTCTTTCTCTTGTGTCTTGTGTCTTGTGTCTTTTGGGGAATTGTTCGTGCATGCAATCTTTTCCGAAATTCCAAATACAAATCCAAATGCCGAGTCCAGACTCCAGAACTCCGGATGCTTGTCTAATAATCTTTGTGTAGGTTGTAGATTTTAGATGTAACTTGAGTGGCTCTGTATTTTGTAACGTCCCTCGTCCCTCGTCTCTCGCCTACATTCCAAATTTTACATTAAAATCCCAGTTCTAGAATTTAAAATCCAAAATCGTAAGTCCAAAGTCAAAAGAGCCCCGTTTTAATTTTAAACCGCTTGATGCTTGACTGTACTTTGTGAGCTGCATTTTTAATAGAATAATGTGAATCCAGAGTCATTCATCTTCTTTTCTACTTCTTTCCCAGTTCTCGAATTCATTCTTTTTTTTCTTGTCTATTGTCGCACTCTCAATTTTAAAGTTTAAAATTGGAAAAAAAACGGAAAACAAATTATTATTGTTCTTTCGCTCTTTCCTTTTTTCTCCCTCGTTCATTCTTTCCGAAATGCTGGCTGCTGGTTGATGGTTGCTGATCCTTGATCAGTGATCAGTGATATTTTGAGCTTAAATTGTGATTTAGAAACGAGTTTATAGGGGTTTTCTCCCTCTTGAGCCTGTCGCACAGCCTGTTTGTTGCAAAGACAAAACCAGTTGAAATATCACCAGCTTTGTAGGTTCTACGTTGTAGGTTTAGAATGGCTGACTGAAAACTCAAAATAGCAAATAAAGTGGCCAAAATAGCTGGAAGCTCCAAGAACAAGAACATCAGAGTACAGGAGTGACGAATGAATTCATGGGGGAAAGAGGGGACTAAAATCCGAAATCCGAAAACGGAACAGTAAAATGAAGAGATCAACCGTCCAGATTCGAGATTTCAGATACCAGCATCCAGATAACTCCTCCAATTGTATTTCATACCATTTGAGACTTGAGATTTGAGGAGCAGGATTTGAGGATGCACAATTTACAGTGCATATTCATTCTTTATGTTGTACAAATGTAGAATGGAAATTGGAAACACAAGACACAAGAAGCATACCTATGCATAAATGTGCTCCTCCGTTTTGGTTTTGGGTTGCGTAATAGAGACACATCATCACCATTGTCATTGTCATCATCATCAGTAGCATCAGCGTCATCTCACTTACACTCCGACTTAGCAAACTCCCTCAATAATCTGATAGTTTAAAGGCAGGAGAGACATTTCACCAATCCACAATCCACACTTGACTCGACTCTTTCCATTCCCAATGATTTGAAAGCATCTTTCCTTCCTTTTCAAGCCCAAATCCTCCTTCCGCGTTGGAAGGAGGAGAATGAGTTGTTTTGTTGTTAGGTTTCCGTCTCGTGTGGTAAATGGTAAATGGTAAATCGGGGAGAGAATGTAATATATATTGTCTCGGGCTCTCTCTTTATCACTATTAAATATCTTAATTATAGCCACCCTTTCTCCTTCTCCCACATCACGCGTCTACGCTCTACACTCTACACTAAACATACACGTTTAAAGACGCAGAAATAAATCCAAATCCGAATCCAAACTACACACACAAAACTACCTCCGTTTCATCCTAAATACAATCCACACTCTCCATAATAAAAAGTGAATCTCCAGTCTCAAGACTCGAGACTCGTGATTCGAGATTCGAGAAGCAGAGAAAGCACAAGGAATCAAATTAATGACTCTGTTCAGAATAGAATCCGAATCAGAATCAGACCAAAAGACTAAAACTGTGGATTGCCAATTTCCGATTTCCTCGTCCCTATGTATTTTTCACCTCCACAAAAATGTAAACACAAAGCATAAATACATATCCTTTCGTAGCACAGCAAAGTAAAGCTGTACCGTTTTTTTCCTCTTTTTTTCAAATCCCATGTCCAGTGTTGAATGTGTGGTAGGGAATAGGGAGATGGGAGATGGAACATGTAGGGAAAAGCAGTGCGTTTTACTGATATTTGGTACTAGGTACATCCATATAGATTTCTACATTCTACATTCTACATTCTATATTCTACATTCTATATTCTACATGTGTAGAGAAGTTTTCTTGATGGCCAAAAACTTTTGACCTCTCCAGATAGCCATTATCAAAAACAACTGTTCTCATCCCTTCAACGCATATCCAGAATCTGGAAGTTATATGCACATGTACGTTGTACAATTTTGTTCCTCTACTCTTCTTGTCTCTACTGCACAACTTACTCCAAATGTTTTGTACTTATGTGTGTTTGTATGCACGTTCCAGTGCGTTGCCTATATGATATATTATGATAGTACAAACATATATGTACGTACTGATAGTTCTTGTTGCGTTAGTTCTTCTCCATTAAGTTTGACAAGGCTGGAGAGAACAAGCCAATGCTCAATTCATTCATTTATTCATATATGCTCAATGCTCAAACTATATGTTATATCCTGTATTATACCATGTTTTTAATAGAAATGTTCAGTCTATAGTGCATACATTATACATGCAAATTGATGGATATAAGAAATCCAAGTCCAAATAGAGCAGCCAAACAAACCAGAACAG
Organism: Sminthurinus aureus; assembly: GCA_034698265.1. Classification (NCBI taxonomy): domain Eukaryota; kingdom Metazoa; phylum Arthropoda; class Collembola; order Symphypleona; family Katiannidae; genus Sminthurinus; species Sminthurinus aureus. The sequence goes on along the minus strand of JAQGBH010001393.1, from coordinate 3,212 downwards.
ACCAGGGAAACAGGCTTAATGAACTTGCTGTGCTGTGCCGTGTTGTGTTGTGTCTGGATCTGGAGCTGGAACTGGATCTGGTGTATACTTTACGCTTTACACTGTATATACCGTTCGTTTATTATATTCGGTACGCAGATATGCAGATATATGGCTAAATGAATGTACGGTGTAAAAGAGTAGTGATTCTAGCTTCTAGTAATTCTCTCCTCTGGCTCCTGCTTATTATTATTTAACGAGCCAGTTAATTTTCATTTAGCATGGGGGAATTAAAATAATTCTTACTTATTGCAAGTCATTTGTACTTGTGATCTCGACTCGACTCGACTTGACTAGACTGGAGTGAATCCTCCCTGTTTCTACTGTCTCTTGTCCGCTGTCTACTCTACGCTGTCTGTTGACTGCTGACTGGTGGTTGGTTTGCTTGTGTTGTATTGTGTTGTATTGTGTTGACGTCATTATGACTCAACGGGGAATTGAAAACTCAAAATAATATAAAATGACTTGCCGTGAAAACAAAGATGCTTTTGATGTCTGCTGGTTCTTTGGAGATGGGATTTGAAATTTGAAATTTGAAATCAGGGATTTATGAAGATAGAAATAACGGTGGTGGTGGAGGGAAGTGATGTTGATGTTGATATTGATATTTATGCAGATAAATGAATAAATATTTGGGGAATGAAGAGAGAACGGTACACTTGTGGCTGATATACCGATATATGATATACTGATTTACATGGATGTATATGATGTGACTGATTTACTAGCTCTAGCAATATCAATACCACATGCCTAGTGTAATATATGGAATATGGAATATGTAATGCATAAAGTTCAAAGTCCACAGAGGAGATAATGAGATTTATTTGATAGAATTTATTATACTATTTGTTTAAAATCCCCGCACTACATTACAATTAACAAGGCTCCTTTCCATAAATTAGTTATGTGGATTCAGTACATAATGCACATGGATTTCAGACTTAAATATCAGTATTTATTACTCCGCATACATAATTCATTTGAACCAGTGTGGTGTTTATAGATGGACAGATTTGAAATGAGCACTCAGCATCCAGCATAATGTTTGAATAGGTCGAAAAATAAATACTTCAAAGTTCTAAGAATTGTTTTTTGTGTTTTGTGCCCAAATAATATTTATCTACTATCAACCATTAACTATCGTATATTCGTATAATATTTCATACAGTTTTCTAAATAATTCCGTTTTCTATTTGTACACAGATTATAGATTACAGATAAACTATTCATTTCATACACATGTTGTAAATATCCCATCATTTGTTTACATTCTTCTCATATATTATACAATACACAGGCACAAACAGACGACACAGAGAAAGACAAATCTATGTTGATTAAAACTTGGGACAAGACACGAGAGTACTTTAGAATTAGAATATATTATTTAGTCAAATATTCACGTTACCGAGAACAAAAATGGATAATATTAATCATAAATATTTATGACACTGGACATTTCTATTAAATCTGACGTTTTTGTCAAAATTCATAATATTTCATAATATTTGTTTGGCTTCAAAGTATTTGTTAGCTTGATTTTGTTGTTGTCTAAATGAGATGAGTATTCATTCAGATAACGTTAACAGTATGGTTCAATTTCCAATGATTGAACTTTGATCATTGATCAGGCATGACAAATGAAATATGAGAGACACAACATGAACAATGAACAAGCAAAATCCTGGGTCCAATTTTGAATTTTCTAGAATCGAGAATTATGTAAAGTATAGAAAATGCTTCTGTATGATATTATAATATTGACAGAGTTTTAGTGGTCAATGTATACATATTTACATGTTTGCTATTTACTTTTAAACTGGGGAATTTGTCAGCCATGTTTTTAGATGAGATGTTTTAATATGGCTGAAACTGAACAAGAACATTCCTTGTGCTAATATTTGACTTGAATTTATTTATTATCGACTTGGTGTAGGCAATATTTGTCGCTATTCCTGAGAAGACCACGCCATGCCATGCCATTCCATACCGTACTATACCAGATCAGATCATATCAGACCAAACCAAGGGAACCACGAGAAAATATTGAAGGGTTCTTGAAGAGGAAGGAGAGACGGGAGAAAAGAAATGAGCGTGGTGAACCGGGCTATGAAATTGAAACTATGCAAGTTTCCAGCGAGTTAGAAGAGGCAAAACATAATTGCATTCCATTGTTAACCCATATTGCCGTCGTCACTCTAGATTCTAGATTCTAGACTCTAGATTCCAGGTCCAAAATCCAAACTCCAAACTCTTCCATCTTCCATTTTCCATCTCTCCAACTTAATCAAATAGCAAATAGTTTCACAGTTATTACACACAGAAATAAAGAAGGGATACAAGTACGAAAACTGTATAATATACAGTGTACAGTATACAGTCTACAGCTGGAGTAGAAAATCCAACACTGTTTCCGTTTTCCGTCTACTAACATTCCAGGAAAATAATGATAATACATAACACTACGGAGAATCTTCCTCGACGTAAACCGTCCCTAACACAAACTACAGAGTACAGAGATACTAGCTGATTATTTGTGTAGGAGTATTGTACGCTCGGTGCTCGGTGCTCAATGCTCACATCTCACATTCTTGATTCTCTCCGCTCATTTACCAAGTAATTGCAAAAGGGGTTTAATTTACAGACAGATTTAAAACTTTAACAGTCAAATACAAAATACAAAGAGTACACTTAACTTTTCCTCTGTTATTTTCTAGGTAGATACTAAAAACTAGAAACTAGGCATTAGACACTAGATAGGCTAGATAGGCTATGCAGAACAAAGTGTCTGGAATCTAGAATCTGGAATCTGGATGTGGTATGTTGCGTCAGTTTTCTGGTACAATGAATTCTGTGCTCTTACCGTTTTGTCGTAATCTACAATCTACAGAGTTTAACTACAGTGTGGCTTTGGATTTGGTTCAGACTCCAGTTACATTTTGTAAAGATTTTCTTTTATTATTGTATAATACGCAGCGTGAAAAATGAAATTTGTCCGAGAAAAGAGAAAACTGGAAAAGATGAGTCCAAATTTAAGTACATTATTCCAAGCTCAGCTTGTAAAATAAAATAATATGGCAAAATATGGTACATAGGTACTTTTACGAGTTAGGGAAATGGTTGAGCACAACTATTTTTAGGAGCCCAAAAACCACATAGATTTCTTCCTT